>CAUYLG010069775.1:0-10368 GCA_963573385.1 Cacajao melanocephalus
AGACTGCATTCTAGCCTGGGCAATAGAACAAGAATCCCGTTCTCTCTCCCTCTTTCTCTTCCTCTTTCTCTCGTACATTCTTTTTTTTTCTTTCTTTCACTCTCACTTTCTTTCCTCTCTTTTTCTTTCTTTAAAAAAAAAAAAAAGTCAATGTGGAGAAAGGGGAAGAAAAATGGGAAGTGGGCAGCACCCCAGAGGATGCTGGGTCAGGGAGAGAAAACCCACTGCCTGCTGGGGGCAAAATAAAAATAACTGCAATATCCACATGCTTTCTGTCACTTCATGAAGTTTTCAACTTCTCTATGCAAAAGCACCCTTCAAAACTTCTATTTGGGGAAATTATTCATCTATTTTGCCTCCACTATTTCTCTCCTAGAGAGGAAAACAAAGCTACCATGTTCCTTGCTGAACACCTTCCGGCCGAACATCCGCTGTGCGCGACTGTCAAGTATACTTCATTATTATGAAAGTTCTCTCAGGGAAAGAAATCCATGCCCAGGCTTTAATAAATACAAGGGAGAGAGGACGAGAGGAGATGAAATAGCATGAGGTGGATAATAAAATTTAAAATAGGTTTTAGCATAGAAATGTACCCTATCTATAAGATCTCATCTCGGGGCTCATTATAGCCTCTCAGTGTATTTTCTAAGCCAGAAGGGTGCAGCTTTGATGCTGTCTCCATCACGAATTTCAAAGAGAAAAGAAAGTTAACCCCTTTTCTTCCATGTATTAATTTTGAAAACAAAGAAAGCAAACGTGGCCTTTCCTTTGTGGTGAAATCACGGTTGGAGAGCGTAGGCAACTGGGCGCTCCTCCCCTCTGGTCAGGGTGTTTGGCTAAAATGTCCCAGGTCTTGAAAAGGCCAAGCCTTACCTAAGCCAAGCAGCCCGGAGGGAGTGACAGATAGAGACCGCATGAGAGGCAGAGAGGAAGAGAGAGGGACATCGAGATAGACTGATTCCAGGGGAAACTGGGGGGTCAGGATGCTTGGTAGATGGGAACCAGCTTCCCAGCTCTTTTGAGGTAGCCAGTTTAGTGTTTGAAAAACAGAAGGCCCAGAAGTCAACCCAGCTATAAGAAAAGGCCCGGGCTGGGCAGGGATGAACAGGAATCCCCAAACTGGTCAGGATTAAGAAGTAAAATCAGATTTGGGGAATTTTCAAGCAGATGAAGTCCCCCAGAGAGGATTATCCCAAAAAGAACGAGGGTCCCAGGTCTCCACTGCTTTGCCTTAGAGAAGGATTGGCAGATAAAATATGGATGCCTGGTTCTATTTGAGTTTCAGGTAAACAACGAATCATTTTTAGCGTATGTCTTATGCAATGTTCAGGGCATACTTATGCTAAAAAAATATTATGTGTTCTGGGGTTCTGTATTTTTATTTGCAAAATCTGGCCATCTAACTTTAGGGAGGTGGAAGAGAAAGCACGGCGGGGACTAGTCAAGCTTAGACAAGCCTGTCTGTAGACATCAGGCCCGGCAGTGCCACCTCCTCCCAGCTCCGGGCATTATAGCACTATAAGCTATCCATCCACAGATGGCTGCGGGGTGCAGGGTTGGTTTGGGATGAGTAATTATCATCAATAAAGACATCTTCATGGAGGGAGCACCTCACAAATATCCTAAGCTTGAGACGATCCTGACAGTCCTCAGAGGAGAATAACTTACAGGAGCTCCTGAAAACTCAGGAGACAAAGCTCGTGGTGGCTCACTCCTGTCATCCTAGTACTTTGGGAGGCCAAGGCAGGTGAATCACCTAAGGTCAGGAGTTCGAGACCAGCCTGGCCAACATGACAAAACCCTGTCTCTACTAAAAATACAAAAGTTAGCCAAGCGTGGTGGTGGGTGCCTGTAGTCCCAGTTACTCGGGAGGCTGAAACCGAAGAATCGCTTGAACCCAGGAGGCAGAGGTTGCAGTGAACCAAGATTGCACCACTGCAGTCCAGCCTGGGTGACAGAGCAAGACTCTGTCTCAGAAAAAAACAAAACAAAACAAAAACCACTCACAGGCAAAAGGTAATACAGGGACAGGTCTGTAGAAAGAACCAGCATCCCACAGCCCTGCTATCCCCTTAGGAAGTTTTTAAAACCACTATGAAAAACAATCTTCAAAAACTCTGTTTTGAAAAATCATTAGTCTATCTGATCTCAAAACTACTTCCCCCACTCTATCCATTTTCTTCCCTGAATGGTCCCCTAACTAGGAAAGGCTTTTAGGTATCGTTCATTGTTATGAGGGTTCTTTCTGGGTGAGAAACCTTAGCTAGCCTCTAATAAATGACAGTGGGAAAGGATAAGAGGAGCAGAAATGGCACAATGTAGATAATAACCTTTAAAAGGGACATTATGTGGAAATGCGTCCTGGAGTTCTGAATAATGTGGCCACACTCCAATAATTGCAGGTTCGGAGACATTTTCTAGATGAGAGTTTTGTTATGCTCATAACTTCTCCCTAAATTTTAAAAGGAAGGGAAAAAGAGGAGGGAAAAAATCTTTTTCCTCTCATTTTAAGCTGGGACGGGGAAAAAAAGAACATAAACTTTGGCTTTTATTATTAAAGTTGTCAATAGCATGGACTTCAGAGAAGGGCAGGAGTTGACTTTTTCCACTAAAAACATCTTTGTCATCCACTTGAGGGCAAAGAGCTCATAAGAAAATAGCCCATGCCTACAATCCCAGCACTTTGGGAAGGAGGATCACTTGAGCCCAAGAGTTAGAGACCAGACTGGACAACATGATGCAACCCCATCTCTTAAAACACAAACACACACACACACACACACACAGACACACACACACACACAGACACATCCCTAGCCAAGCATGGTGGTGCACACCTGTAGATTGCACCACTGCACTCCAGAGTGGGCAACACAGTGAGACTCTGTCTCAAAAAAAAAAAAAAAAGGAAAAAAGAAAATGACCCATCATGAGGAGGAAAGTAATCGTCCCTCAAGGAGAAGCTCTTCAAAGGGAGAAATCAAGCAAGCCGGGAAGACCCTTCTATATTCATTTGTCCTCCTGGGAGACGAGAGAGATGAAATACAAAAGGACCAAAGGGCATGTTTAGCCCAAGAGACTCGTTGGCTGGGCAGGGGCAGACAACACCCTGGGCTCTGTACTTTACCTGGCTGCACAGAGGCAGAGAAAGGTGCAGCCACATCACTGGTGCCTTCTGACTTTGGAGGGATCTTGAACAGACCAGGAAGGAAGAATGAATTTACAAGGATGTCAGACGGACTCAGGAGGCCACAGTACATTGACAGAAGGCAAGGGACCGACAGATGGCCAGGGTGAAAAATTGGTATCCTATATCCTTCCCGTCTGAGACATTTTTAACCTCACTATGCAAAAGCAACCTTCAAAAATTCTATCTTAAAAAATTATTAGTCTATTTACCTCGGAAATATTTCTTCCCTACATGTGAGTACCCAAGGCTATCTGTCTTTCAGCACTGAGCATCAGCTGGCCTTCTGCTCCCTGGGAGAGAATCTGTCGTGTGCTCCACTCTTTTGAAGGTTCTCTGACAGGGAGACAGCTATGCTCACCTGCTAATAAATACTAGAAGAGGAGATGAAAGTTGATGAAACAGTACAGGGGCAAATAATAAAATTTAAAATAGGTGTCAGTGCAAAAGTATAGCCTATGGTTTTTGTTCTTGTTTGTTTGTTTTTTAGTAGGTAGCGTCTCTCCTCTGATTATAGGTCCAGGGTAGATTTTCTCAGTGAGGATTCTAATGTAATTCATCTCAAATATTTTCAAGGAAAATAAAAGTAATTTATGTCTCCAATAAAGTTCTGGTTTGGGTAAAGACTGTGGTAAACTTGGTCTCCCACAGCAGCTCTGATGAGGGCCTGGGTTAACTCTGCTCTGGAAACACTAATTGCACCCTGCATCACAGGAAACATAAGTGGGGTGAGTGGAAAAACTCCTGGGGGCAGGGGGCAGAGGTTACGATGAAAGGAAACACGTGCGGCAGCAGAGAAATGAGGCAGGCACCAGATACTTTCAGCAGAGAAAAGCAGAACCCCCGTGGGTCAAAAGTCTCACAAGAGAAGCAGAAAATGACTGTGGCCAGGTGCTCGAGGTCAGCATCGCAACAGGAAAACGTCACGTTGGCGGCAGGGACCCTGGCTGTGACATGATAAAAATGTCACCTCATCCCTGTGGTCTTCCTCCTCAACACCCACAGCCCCAGAGTCATCATGAGGAAAATATCAGACCAACCCAAGTAGGGGAACATCCTATAAGGCACCTGACCAGTCCTCTGAAGTGCTATAAAAGTAAGTGACTAAGAGCCGGGGCCGAGAGGAGCCTTAGGAGACACTACGACTGAATGTCACATGAGACACTGAATGGCAAGAAGAAGGCATTAGGGAAAAACCAGGGAATCTGAACAAACAGTGAGGTTAGTCAACAATCATGGGTCAATAGTCGATGGGTCATTAATTGCAGCAAATGTACCATACAAATGTAAGATGTTAACAATAAGGGAAACTAGGCGCGGACTCCATGGGGCTTCCCTGTATTATCTTTACCACTTTTCTGTACATTTAAAACTGTTATAAATTTAAAAGTTTATTAAAAACAACAACTGCCCAATTCCTTAGGTGATCTTCAAAAGATGATGAAAACTCCTCTCTCTTGGGAAAGGGATTTGTGTTTGCAGGGGGGATCTTTCACTTCTGTTGCTTTGAGTGTCTCAAAACCTAGACCACCTCTAAAAACCTTCTGGAGGTCCACACTCTCTCCCTTACTATCTGGGACTTGGACAATACAGCTCTTCTTTTAGGATGTTACTATAAGGGTATCATTCCATCCCCGATAGGCCTTGAAATAAACACATGATTTTTTTCAGTTATCTCATTTCAAGCCACTCTAACAGTATTTGGGGTATGGTACCGTCAGGACAAACTATCTAACTGGCAGAGCCCAAAGCAAATGAAAATGGAGGGCCTTTACTCAACATTATTAAGGATTTCAAGCCCACAACAGGGGAGCATCAAACTGAGCATGGGACCTTGGTCACACACCCATCAAAATGGCCTTGGATACCATTCTAAGTTCTAGTTTGGAAGATGTTCCTTGCTTATTATGAAGCAGTTCCCAATACCAAACCATAACAACAAGTCCAACAATTCTGCAAAGACAGGAAGAACTGAGGAATGAAACTCTCGTGAAAGCGTGTGCAGCAAAGTGAGGCTGCTCCTCAAAGACGAGCCCTGCCTGCCAACAGCACTGCACCCATCTGCATTCTGCGACTACCCCAAGGTAGCCCACCATGACCCCTGGCTGACTTCTCTTCTTCAAAAGGAATCCAAAAGCCCATAGTAGAAAAAGTTGCTCATGATCAGAAGAGAGGAGGCAGACAGGAGAGCGTGACCCATCAGAGTTGTTTCCTCTTCTATTCCTTTCCAGTAGATGGGGATGCAGGTCGCCGGGTGCATGCGCATGCATGTGTGACCCACCCTAGGATCAACTCATCAACAACAGGCATGCAATGAACACAGTTGTCAGCTCCGATCCCCAGGAAAGTTAGAGAGGGCCTGATAAGATTCTTTAAGGTTCTTGTCCTGATTCCTGTCGTGTTTGGGATAAAGCAGAAGAGTGACTTAAGTCTGAGAAATAAAACTTCCAAATGGCCACAGTCCCCTAAGGGGGACATGATACTTCCATATTTATTGAATGCAAGGTATTTTGGATGGGGAAGAGGTTGGATGGCCACTTGTTTACTGTCCTTCCACTGAAATAATCGTTTGTGGAGGCTTTGGCTTTTCTAGAATCTCAATTCTTTGCTGTTTCCCGACAAAACCGAAGATTTTTTTTTCATGTGTGTTTTTGTTGGTCTGTCGTTTGCTTTGTGTTTTGGCTCTCCTATTGTCTGGGGGGAAACAGACGCCACTGAGTTTCCCCTCATTCTCAGGCCACCTGTGTTCTTGCTACTCAGATTTTTTCCCCCAACTGCACCAGCAGGAACTCAAAGGCAATAGTTGGGAGAAGAACCTTGCCCAAAATGGTGCACCTGGCCATCATTTGGGTGGGCTTACTGCACCAGCCACTGTCCTGTGCCCAGTATTGAATGGGAACGGAAGAGACAGCAGCTCCTGTTTCTCTGGGTTTTAAAGATAATGGTGACTCTCACCTTCATGCAGAGGCAGGTAACAAGGCATCCGCTAGCAACGTGGGCCTTAGAGCCAGTTGCCGGGTTTAAATCCTACCTCTGCCACCAGCAAGCCATGTAACCTGGGGAAAATCACTCACTCTCTGTGTGCCTCAGGGTCCTCACCTATAAATGAGAGGAATCTTAGAACTTCCTGCAAGGAAGGTGGAGAAAGTTAAATGAGTTGGTACCACAAGCACCAGGTTTAGGATCTGAAACATAGTACTCCAAAAATGTGGGGCTGTTATTCCTGTTAGTACTGGCTTTATAACATCATTGTATGTTGTTGTCTGATTCATTCATTGTGGTGGTTGGTGGCTCATCTCCCATTAGCTGGGACATCAGCTCCATGAGTGATCTGTCATGATCGTCAGTTTTTCTAACACCTAAAACACTGTGTGTGGCACATAATAGATGCTCATTAGATATCTACTGAATGAAATGAACGAATGAAACCCAATCTGACTCCAAAACTTATACCATTGGCTACTTTTCCACTTCATTTGTAAAAATCTCAGAGACAATCTCTGCACAGAGATGTTTTCTTCCTGTGGGAAGGTTTATCAAAGGGTTAACTAAGCATGCAGTATCTCAGGGGTCCCAGGGACCAGGTGGACTCTGGGGAGAATTCACAGATGGACAGGCTTTACAGAAAATCTCCTTTTCTGATTAATTCACAGCAGTTCTTTCCTCCCAACCCCATGAGCGAGATCAATAATGATTTGACTCTGCTCCACTATTCTCACTGATTATAATCATATTTTAAAACCCTGATCATTTTTTAAACTCCATTTAATGTCAATTTGCATTCATCAAGGTTTTTTTCTTCCTTAAAAAGATAGTTCTCTTTAAAGGCTAAATATGAATTTTAGAGGTATTTCCAAGAAGAAATGGATTAAAGGCATCCATAAATTTCAGCCCTGTTTCAGCAGGGAGCGTTGCTGTAACAGAAAGCGAGAGACAACCCAGGTTTGCGTATTCCTCGTGCCAGAGTTTCTCTTCTCTCGTTACATAATTAATTTTCTGGAAGGGTGTATAGGTCTATCCATAAGCTTTCCCTCAGTGATCAGTGGGGTCCACCGGGAAGGAAAAGCAGAATATATACAAATAATGGGACACTTTGATGCAGTGGTGACGGTCTCTCACACATTGTTCTGCGTAAATCACAGCAAGGTGTTTTTCCTACTGTTATTACTGTAGCTCACCATGTAATTTGAGAATTCTTCAGTGGGCAATAGCAGGAAAGCAGCAATAACTGACTGGAAGTGACGAGGATAAAAACTAACCTTCCCAGGTGCAGCACCCGTAGCTGCCTTGACACAGGGGAGACCTTGTTCCTCCTTTTACAAATGGCAAGGGGTGGGCAGTGGGGGACAATGTGCAGACAGGTTTCAAACAGAAGTGTTTGAAATCGGAACTGAAGAGAAATGCGCATCTCCAGGCTTGTAAACGCGAACATGGGTGCTTAGTCATAAGACTCTTGAAACAGTATCACTTGCTTTCTTCAGACAAACAAACAAAAACACATTTTTCTCTAACTAGAATTTAGAATTCTGTCATTTTTTTTTAACTTGACTTTTTATACTGTGCTGAGGAGGACAATAATGAATAAGATTTTACTACTACCTTGAGTGACTAATGGTCAAGGCATAAGGGAAATTTTAGCCTGAAAATGGTGCCTGGAAAATGTTGTTCTGGCATGAAGGCTAACTCAAATTATTCTTTATAAGGAAAAAGATATGTGAACTTTCACCTTATCTATATCTCTAGCTCATGTGGCAGAGCATGCAAGTTGCCCATTTCTGATCCTTTTCCTTAGTAAGAATCTACTTTCCAGCTGGGATACATTGTTGTTCTGCTAAAAATTACATTTCCCAGGTTTCCTTACAGCTAATCATGACTGGGTAACTCATTTTTGGCTAAAGAGATACGAGAGGCAGTGATACATGCAATATCCACCACATGTCCTTACAGGGAAGTGGGTACTCTTCCTCTTTTCTTCTTTCTTTCGGCTGGAATGCAGATTTAATGGCAGGAGCTGGAGCAGTCATTCTTGATCACAAAAAAATAAGGGGAAAACCTATGGTGAAGAGAGCAGAGGAATAGGACAGAAGAAATCTGGCCTCCAGCACACCATGGAGCCTCCATACTAGACCCAGATGCTCTCACCCCATGGTTATTTGTGAGAGGAAACAAACTTTATGTAACAAACTTTATGAAACAAACTTTCAAACTCATTGGTATTTTCTGTCTTCATAATGGTGCCAAAACGTACTGTACTTAATACCACGGTAATGTAAAAGGTTCCAGTGTGAGCTCTAAACTGTAGCCTACTTCCTAAACTTTGGCTATCCCCATATAACCTTGGTAAATTTGCTATGTCTGTCAACCACCAAATATTAAGCCTTTACTGTTTTGTTATTATCTGGAAATTATCTGGACCAGATCAGCAAACTATTGCCTACAGACCAAATCTCTTTTGCCTTCTATTTTTATAAATAAAGTTTTATTGAAACATAGCCATGTCCTTTTTTTTTTTTTTTTTTTTTTTGAGACAGAGTCTCACTCTGTCATCCAGGCTGGACTGCACTGGCTTGATATCAACTCACTGCAACCTCTGCCTTCTTGGTTCACGTGATTCTCCTGCCTCAGCCTCCTAAGTAGCTGAGACTACAGGCACGCACTACCATGCTCAGCTAATTTTTGTGTTTAGTAGAGGCAGGGTTTCATTTGTTTATATTTTTGCCTGTGGCTGTTTTCTCCCACAACGGTGTTGAGTAGTTGCAATAGGACTGCATAACTAGCAGAGACAAAAAAAAATTTAACTCTCTGGCCTTTTACAGCAAAAGTTTGCCAAAGTATGACTTAGACTAGTAATTATATTATTTAATGAATTTCTTTTTTCACTTAAGATTATTTTTAAAATAAATTTTATATTACTGTCTCAGATGGAAAACTAGTATTACATGCTGGGGCAGACACTGTGAGATGTCAGTCTACTCTCATTCTCCCCTTTCCTTCTCACCAGTAAGACTCCAGTGATGTTTGGTTCCCCTTAGAATACTCTTCTCCCCGATTCCCCAAAGCCAGGGTAGTCTTGTGACCCAGTTCTAGACAACAAGCTGTACAGCGGAAATGCTGGAAGCCCTCCAGAGAGCTTTTGAAAGGCATACCCCTTAGGGCTTCAGATTCATTTTTTTTCTTGCCTGAAACACAAGCATGGTGCCTAACCCTGCTGCAGCGATCATGCTACCCACAAAACTAAATGAAAAGAGTAGGGGTGGGTGGGGCAGGAATACAGAAGGATCCTAGGGTGGGTGCGGCAGGAATAGAGAAGGATCCTAGGTCGATGGTAATATCCTGGACCAGTTATACAAACCAGACCACCTATAACCAGATGTCTTGTTATATGGAAAAATAAATCACTTGTTTATTAAAAGTTTCTAGCAAATGCATTCTAAATTGCTACACATGTCTAAAGTAGAAGGTATGATTGACTGGCTGGGGAAAAAAAGTTTCCATGCTTCACCTCTCCCTGCATTCATGCCCTTTGCAATGTGATTTTCAGGGTCTCCCATCAGTACCAACAGAAGGTAGGGCTGATTTTCCCACACCTCAGATCTCAGCTGGTCTTGTGACTCTCTGTGGCCAGTAAAATGCAACAGAGGCAATACCATGCCAGTTCCCAATCGAGGTCTCAAGGGTCTTGCATTGCTAGGTGTTTATCCAAAAGAAACGAAATCATTATACCAAAGAGATAGTTGTACTCCCATGTTTACTGCCTTACTATTCACAACAGCTAAGATGTGGAATCAACCTAAGAGCCCATACCTGGATGAATGGATAAAGAAAATGTGGTATGTATACACAATGGAATATTATTCAGCCATAAAAAGGAGTAGGGTTCTATCATTTGCAGCCACATGGATAGAACTGGAGGTCATTATATTAAGTGAAATAAGTAGGGCACAGAAAGAAAAACATTGCATGTTCTCACTCATGTGAGACTAAAGAAGTAGATCTTGGCCAGGCACAGTGGCTCACGCCTGTAATTCCACCACTTTGGGAGGCCGAGGCAGGCAGATCATAAGGTCAGGAGTTTGAGACAGCCTGGCCAACATGGTGAAACCCTGTCACTACTAAACATCAGAAAAAAAAAAATTAGCTGGGCATGGTGGCATGCACCTGTAGTCCCAGCTACTCAGGAG
>CAUYLG010069777.1:0-25216 GCA_963573385.1 Cacajao melanocephalus
TGCTATAAATTTCCCTCTAGACACTGCTTTAAATGTGTCCCAGAGATTCTTGTATGTTGTCTTCATTCTCATTGGTTTTGAAGAACATCTTTGTTTCTGCCTTCATTTCATTATTTATCCAGTAATCATTTAGGAGTTTCAGTTTCCATGTGGTTGTGTGGTTTTGAGTGAGTTTCTTAATCCCAAGTTCTAATTTGATTGCACTGTGGTCTGAGAGACTGTTAAAATTTCTGTTCTTTTGCGTTTGCTGAGGAGTGATTTACTTCCAATTGTGTGGTCAATTTTAGAGTAGGTGCGATGTGGTGCTGAGAAGAATGTATATTCTGTGGCTTTGGGGTGGAGAGTTCTGTGGATGTCTATTAGGTCTGCTTGGTCCAGATCTGAGTTCAAGTCCTGGATTTCCTTGTTAATTTTCTGTCTCGTTGATCTGTCTAATATTGACAGTGGAGTGTTAAAGTCTCCTGCTATTATTGTGTGGGTGTCTAAGTCTCTTTGTAAGTGATTAAGAACTTGCTTTATGTATCTGGGTGCTCCTGTATTGGGTGAGTATATATTTAGGATCATTAGCTTTTCTTGTTGCATTGATCCTTTTAACATTATGTAATGCCCTTCTTTGTCTTTTTTGATCTTTGTTGGTTTAAAGTATATTTTATCAGAGACTAGGATTGCAACTCCTGCTTTTATTTTTGCTCTCCATTTGTCTTTTGATTGTGGCATTTAGCCCATTTACATTTAAGGTTAATATTATTATGTGTGAATGTGATCCTGCCATTTTGATGCTAGCTGGTTATTTTTCTTGTTAGTTGATGCTGCTGCTTCATAGTGTCAATGGTCCCTACAATTTGGTACGTTTTTGCAGTGAGTGGTACTGGCTGTTCCTTTTCATGTTTAGTGCTTCCTTCAGGAGCTCTTGTAAGGCAGGCCTGGTGGTGACAAAATCTCTCAGCAGTTGCTTGTTCATAAAGGATTTTATTTCTCCTTCACTTATGAAGCTTAGTTTGGCTGGAAATGAAATTCTGGGTTGAAAATTCTTTTAAGAATGTTGAATATTGGCCCCTACTCTCTTTGGCTTGTGGGGTTTCTGCTGAGAGATCTGCTGTGATTCTGATGAGCTTCCCTTTGTGGGTAACCCAGCCTTTCTCTCTGGCTGCCCTTAGCATTTTTTCTGTCATTTCAACCCTGGTGATTCTGACGATTATGTGCCTTGGGGCTGCTCTTCTCGAGGAGTATCTTTGTGGTGTTTGCTTTAATTTCTGAATTTGAATGTTGGCCTGTCTTGCTAGATTGGGAACGTTGTCTTGGATAATATCCTGGAGAGTATTTTCCAGCTTGGTTTCATTCTCCTCGTCACATTCAGGTACACTGATCAAACATAGATTTGATCTTTTCACATAATCCCATATTTATTGGAGGCTTTCTTCATTTCTTTTCACTCTTTTTTCTATAATCTTGCCTTCTTGCTTTGTTTCATTAAGTTGATCTTCAATCTGTGATATCCTTTCTTCTCCTTGATCAGTTCGGCTATTGAAACTTGTGTATGCTTCATGAAGTTCTTGTGCTGTGTTTTTCAGCTCCATCAAGTCATTTATGTTCTTTTCCATGCTGGTTATTCTCATTAGCATTTCATCTAACCTTTTTACAAGGTTCTTAGTTTCCTTGCATTGAGTTAGAACATGCTCCTTTAGCTTGGAGAAGTTTGTTATTACCTACCTTCTGAAGCCTGCTTCTGTCAATTTGTCAAATTCATTCTTCATCCGGTTTTGTTCACTTGCTGGTGAGGAGTTGTGATCCCTTGGAGGAGGAGAGATGTTCTGGCTTTTGGTGATTTCAGCCTTTTTGTGCTGGTTTCTTCCCACGTTTGTGGATTTATCTACCTTTGGTCTTTGAAGTTGGTGACTTTTGGATGGGTTCTCTGAGTGGACATCTTTTCTGTTGATATTGAAGGTATTCCTTTCTGTTTGTTAGTTTTCCTTCTAACAGGCCCCTCTGCTGCAGATCTGCTGGAGTTTGCTTTAGGTCCACTCCAGACCCTGCTTGCCTGGAAATCACCAGTGGTAGCTGCAGAACAGCAAAGATTGCTGCCTGTTCCTTTCTCTGGTAGCTTCGTCCCAGAAGGGTATCTGCCAGATGTCAGCCAGAGCTCTCCTGTATGAGGTGTTTCCCAGTCAGGATACACAGGGGTCACGGAGCCGCTTGAGGAGGCAGTCTGTCCTTTACCAGAGTTCACGTGCTGTGCTGGAAGATCCATTGCTCTCTTCAAAACTGCCAGGCAGGGACGTTTAAGTCTGCTGAAGCAGAACCCACAACCACCCCTTTTCCCAGGTACTCTGTCCCAGGAAGTTGGGGGCTTTATTTATATGTCCCTGACGGTTTGCTGCCTTTTTTCAGAGATGCTCTGCCCAGCAAAAAGAGATTCTAGTCACAGTCTGCCTGCAGAGGCCTTGCTGAGCTGCTGTGGGCTCCGTCTAGTTGCTGTGTAAACTTCTTGGCCACTTTGTTTACACAGGCAAGGTTAAAACTCCCTACGTGAGCCTCAGCAATGGCGGACGCCCCTCTCCCCATAGAGATCAAAAGTCCCAGGTTGAGCTCAGACTGCTGTGCCTTGGCTGCAAGAATTTCAAGCCAGTGGATCTTAGTTTGCTGGTCTTCCTGGGGGTGGGACCCACCAAGCCAGATCACTTGGCTCCCTTGCTTCAGCCCCCTTTTTTTCGGAGCAGTTCTGGCTGGCTGGCATTCCAGGTGCCCCTGGGGTATGAAAAAAACAAACAAACAAACAAACAAAAAAACTTCTTTGGCTAAAATGGCCACCCAGTTTTGTGCTGGAAACCCAGGACACTGGTGGTGTAGGCACCAGAGGGAATCTCCTGGTCTGCACATTGTGAAGACCAAAGGAAAAGCAAAGTATCTGAGCCAGACTGCTGGAGTGTCAGGAAAAGTCCCTAGTGGCTTCCCTTGGCTAGGAGAGGGAGTTTTCCGGCCTCCTTGTGCTTTCCAGGTGAGGCGACGCCCCACCCTACTTCGGCTTGCCCTCTTTGGGCTGCACCCACTGCCTAACCAGTCCCAGTGAGATGAACCTGGTACCTCAGTTGGAAATGCAGATATCATTCGCCTTCTGGTTCACCCTTGCTGGGACCTGCGGACCAGAGCTGGTTCTCTTCAGCAATCTTGGTGGAAGTCGATTGGCTTGTTTTCTCTCAGCAGAATTCTCTGGAGATTCATTCAAGTTGTTGCATGTATTGACAGTTCATTCCTTTTTATTGTTGAGTAGAATTCCATGGTATAAGTGTACCCAGTTTGTTTAGCCCATTAAAAGACATCTGGGTTGTTTCCAGTTGAGGATTATTATGAATCAAGCTGCTATAAATATTCATGTATAGGCTTTTACATGAATGAAACACCAGGAGTACAATTGCTGGGTCATAGGCTGGTTGTACATTTAGTTTTTAAAGAAATTACCAATCTGTTTTCCAGAGGGGCTGTCCCATTTTACATTCCCACCAGCAATGAATGAGTGATCCAGTTTTGCCTCATTCTCATCAGCAGTTGGTGTTGTCATTATTTCTTATTTTAGTTATTCTGATAGATGTGTAGTGATATCTCATTGTGGTTTTTATTTGCTTTTCCCTGATAGCCAATAGCGTTAAACATCTTCATGTAGGTATTTGCCATCTGCATATTATCTTTGGTGAAATCTCATTTGTCTTTTGCCAATTTAGGATTGAATTGTTTGCCTTGTTTACTGTTTAACTTTTAAAAATGGATAAATAATTAGCATATAATAAAATTCTCCCTTTAAAAATGTACTTTAGTAGTTTTAGCGTATTCTAAAGGTTTTGTAACCTTCACGTATTCTATAATTTCAGAACAAGTTCGTCAGCCCCAAAAGAAACCCATGAGCAGTCACTTCCCATTTCCTCCTCCCTTATACCCTAAGAACCTTGAAGCTATGTTCCATCTTTATAGAATTGCCTATCCTGGGCATTAAATATATATGAGATCATGCAATATGTGAACTTTTATGACTACCTTCTCTTACCTGACTTATGTTTTCAAGATTTGTCTGTGATGTAGCAGGTATTGGTACTCCATTCCTTTTTATGCCTGAATAATATTGCATTGTACAGATATACCACATTTTGTTTATCTGTTTATTGATAATTTAAATAGTTTCCACTTTTGGATTATTATAAATAATGCTGCTATGAGCATTCACATATAAGTTTTTGTATGCACATATTTTCATTTCTATTGGGCATATATTCAGGAGTTGAATGCTGTGTCATATGATAATTCTATGTTTAATTTTTGGAGAAATGCCAAACTGCTCACCAAGGCTATTTCACCACTTTATGTCCCTACTAGCAATGTGTGAGTATAGTTGAACTTTTAGAGTCCCTTATATATTCTACATACCATTTCTTTTCAAATCTTGTTGGCAAATATTTTTACCCAATTTGTATCTTATTTTTTCAACCTCTTAATAGAGTCTTTCATGTAAGACTTTAATTTTTATGAAATCCAATTTATAATTTTTTCCTTTCATGGGCTATGCTTTTATAGTCAAGTTTTAGAACTCCTTGCCTAGACTTAGATTTCGAATATTTGCTCTATGTGCTTTTCAAAAATTTTAGTTTATGTTTTACATTTCAGTTTGTGATCCATTTTGAATTAATATTCATATAAGTTGTCCAACAGGTAGAGTTTCATTCTTTTTTCTTATGGATGTCCAATTGTTTTAGCACCTTTTCTTTAAAAGGCTGTCTTTCCTAGTCTATTGAAATGTCTTTCTGTCTTTATCAAACATCAGCCAGGCAAATATATGTACGTCTCTTTTGGGTTCTCTGTTTTGTTCCATTGATCTACAAATGTATCCCCTTGCGAATACTACACAGTCTTGTAGTTAAATAAGTGAAATTTCATAGCCTCATTCCTGCATTGTTTATCAAAATTCTTTTAGCTATTCCAGTTCCTTTGCCTTAACATATAATTTTATGATACTCTTGTCTATATGTACAAATAGTCTTGCTGATACTATTTGCCTAATTTTTTGATAGAAGTTGTGTTAAAGCTATATATCAATTTGAAAAGAATTGACATCTTTGCTATATTGAATCATCCAATCTGTGAACATAGTGTGTCTCTATGTTTATAATATTCTTTGATTTTTTTAATCAGCATTTTGTAGTTTTCATTATATAAGTCCTGTGCATGTTTTGTTAGATTTACATCAAAATATTTTCTTTTAGGTTGGGTGATTATAAATGGTATTTTATTTTTAACTTTGGGTCCATGGACTTACTGATGGTATATAGAAATAAAATTGTTTTTGTTTATCTCTTATCTGTCAACATTGCTGAACTCGCTTATTAGCTCTAGAAATTTTTTGTGTAGATTCCTTGGATTTTTCTTTGTAGATCATTATGATACATGCAAATCAGAACAGTTTTATTTATTCCTTTTCAATCTGCCTTTTATTGTGTCTTCTTACCTTATTGCATTGGCTAGCACTCCACTGAATCAGAGAAGTAAGAGCAGATATCCTTACTCTGTTCCTAATCTTAGGGGTACAGCATTTAATCTTTTACTATTAAGTATGTTAGTTGTAGTTTTTTGTAGATGCTTTTTAATCCAGTTGAGAAAATTCCCTCTATTTCTATTTTTCTTAGAGTCTTTTTTCACGAAGGGATTTTGAATTCCAGCAGATGGTTTTTCTGCACTGATTGATGTGATCATGTGAGTTCAGGTTCTCCTTTTCCTTAACTCTTCCTGACATCCTCTGCCTGATAATCTACCTGCTGCAACTTTTCTAGGGTACTTCCATCCTTTTCTACTCATTCCAAGTTGGCTTCTTCCCAGAATGAGCTTGGTTTACTCCCTGAGATGACTGATATTTCCCAGTATTTTTCTACAGTGGGAACCACCTTCTAATTATAGATTTATTGTTTTCTTTTTGTGAATAGTCTGGCTTTATTGATGTTTATTTTTCTGCCCACATCACCTTTACTCCTTATCTATCTCCTTCCCCCATAAGTCCTTTTAGTGCCTCTGCTTCTTTTATCATCCCAGGTAGTTTCTTTGTATTCTGGGTACACATACACTGCTCAGCTCCAGTCCTCCTTTTATGCCAAGTTCTTGAAAATGCCAGCCATCCCAGCTGCCCTGTTATTGTGCCATGATCTTAAGCACTTGGAATAGACTCCTCATAACTAGAATTAGATGAATTTTTTTTGACCAAAAACTACTGTCTCCCAAGAAGATGGTTTATCTGTGATGATTAAAGTTTTCTATTTCATCATCCAACTCCTGAAGCTTTGGTTTCAATAGGTTTGGTGGTTCCTTTGGTTTAATAGGTGGTTTCCCCAAAAATTCTGGTCCCACTAATGCTCAGAGTGAACTTGGCACTTCCACTAGTGTGAGACCCTCCTCAGATTTTCTGTTTATAAGAATAAGATGGCAAAACATAGCCCCCAGGGCTCATCAAATTGAGCAATAGCCAGGCTTTCCACATCATACTTCCGTGAGCCATCATACTGGCATGCACCCACTCGGGAATACAGAAGGTCTTCCTATCATTTACTTCCTCACTCCACACACCCCCAGCCCATGGAAGCTGCCTCTGCTCTTGGCCTTCTCTCTCTGTTTCTCCATATACTTACAGGAACAAAATTGGATGCAGGCTGCAGATTTGTCTTTATTTTCTCCTCTCCTCATCTCCCAAAGGGCTTACTGCAGTTGACACACAATGTCACCTGCTTGAAGTTTTGTTTTGTTTTGTTTTGTTTTTGCCTTCCTTCCTGTTCCTGCCCCTGCAAGTTCCACCATCTTGACCTTTCCCATACTCTGTCTCCTAGGCTGTCTACCTGGATGATTGCCACAGGCCTGCCACCCCTTCCCATACCCTTTCTTCATTCCTTCACCTCTCATTTAATGGTCAAGAAAAATGTACAGCCCACACACCCACTCCTCTAGGAACATGCCTTTCATTCTCATAGCATGCCTTTCCAGTAGACAGGCAGGTATTATTCTTCCTATACAACAAGTGAGAAAAAACATGGTCAAGATAAAAGAGCAGCTGGTTAAGAGCAGGGCCGAAGCCGTTTCTGACTTCTAGCTAAATCATGTGGGCCTGCAGAAAGGGGAAAATCTCTCCCACAATACTCTCCATTTTTCTGCTCTGGTAGTGACTTATGCCTTATCTACTCAGATACCTTCTGCATAAACATCATTGGCTGGTTCAGAGTTACCATCATTAACTTCCTTAACATAAATTATCATGGATGAAGGAATGACTGGTGATTCTCAGAATCACCATATATAATGCTTTTTGTTCTTGACATGTCACTAATAGAAAGAGAAAAGACAGGAATACCCATTAGCCTGAGATTATGAAGATGACTGAGATGGGAGTTGTAGCATTGATGCCTGTATCAGAAAAAGGTCTTCTGTCAACCAGCAGGACAAAGTCCCTCTCCCCACTTCACCATAAGAACAAGGAAGATGCAGCCTGACTAGAGGATGGAGCCCAGATAACACCATATAAGAGACGGAGTTAGGTGTGAGCTTTGAACAGCTGCTTCTGTTACGCCTAGAGTTTTGGGACAAAGGCTGGCTCTTTTTATGCCTTACAAAGGCATAGTATGGGACATGGAAGAAGAAAAAGCTGTCACTTCAGTTCCTTCCTTCAAAAAGTAAAAGATCATTTGTTTGTGTCTACTATTAGCTCAAATTGCCACACCACTTTGGGAGAAAGCTGTGTGGAGTAGTGAGAGATAATGGGGACAGCCACCTAACCAGCCAGATTAGTTGAATCAGCCCTGCAGATCAGCGCAGTGACAGATGTCCCAACCAGATGGTACACACATCCACTTCATAAATACACCGTAGAAGTCTAGAGTCTAGGGGAAGAAGCTTTTCTGCCATGAGGGCTCCTGCCCAGGAACAATTGGCTGACACCGGTCTATTGAAAGTCAGGCTCAGAGAAGACCACAGTTTCTCTGCCATGTAGGGGTGAAAATCCTGCCCCGTGTTTCTCAGTTCCCATCTTTGATGCCTGAAATCTCACCATTAGCACCCTATTCTTTGGTTTAAGGGTTTCTGCTATACAAATATATTTATAAAAACCGAGACAAGTGTTTTCAGTTTTCTGTTGAAAGAACTACAGATACTTTTTGAGAGTAAGTTTACACGTGAGGGAAGTGTGGTGGTTAATTTTATGTGTAAACTTGACTGGACCCAGATGTCTTGATTAAACATTCTTTTCAGGTGAATCTGTGAGGGTATTTCTGGAAGAGATTAGCATTTGAATTCGTAAACTGAGTAAAGCAGATGGCCCTTCCCAGTGTGAGTGGCATTATGCTATCCATTGATGGCTGAATTAAAAAAGCAGAGGAATTTGGAATCACCTTCCTTCTACCTGACTGCGTGAGCTAGGACATCAGTCTTCTGTCCTTGGTACTCATGGTTCTCGGGCCTTCAGACCTGGACTGCAGTCTACACTATTGGTTCTCAGGCTTTCAAACACCACTAGCTTTTCTGGGTCTCGAGCTTGAAGATGGCAGATCATGGGACTTCTCAGCTTCCATAATTGTGTGAACCAGTACTTTATAATAAATCTTATTGGTTCTGTTTCTCTGGAGACTACTTTTCTTAGTTTCTAATGTTTCTTCTAATACCATAAGAAAGATCATGAAAAAAAGAGAAGTCAGAATGTCAAGGTTAGATTTCCTGAGAGATACCTTGGAAAAGGTAAAGATTAGCTGTACCATCCTAGGTAAGAAATTTCACTCTGAGCAATTAATTATCCTTCAACTGAGATAACCATGGTGACCTTACAGTGTTGTGGAAGGCCCATGTGTGAAATGATATATATGACAATCCCTCAAGTGTCTTACAGGTGCAAAAAAAGAAAGCAGCTATTTTTCACACCTTTCCTGGGTGCTGCTGTTGCACTTTCTTTAAATGTCCCTCTGAGCTAATTGTCCTCTTCAAGAACTCACATCAAATACCTCTTCATTATCACATCCACCAAAGCAAATCCTAGCTATTAATGACAAATGAGAATGTTCTAGTTACCTTTCTGTCCTAGAGAGCAGCACCCCTCAGCTCTGTGGGGAACATTTGCTTTTTGAAGACTGGCCCGGGGATTTTAAGAAATGAGCCAGTGAGACAGGTTCCTTGCCTGCAAGGAGTTCCTCTCTTCTCCCAGATATCCAGTAGCATTGTCACAGAGCCCAGAGAAAAGAGAAAACGGGAGATGGTCTGTGGCTCCCAAGAAAAGAAGTGACTATCTCCCCTTGTTTCAGGGTGCCATGAGACCAACACTACAGTTGGGAGCTGATATGGTTCTGCTCTTTGTCCCTGCCCAAATCTCGTGTGGAATTGTAATCCCCATGTGTTAAAGGTAGGGCCTGGTGGGAGATGATTGGATCATGGGGGTAGTATTTAATGGCTTATCACCATCACCATCCTCCTAGTGCTGCCTCATGATAGAGTTCTCACAAGGTCTGATGGTTTAAAAGTGTGTGGCACTTCCTGCCCCGCGTCACTCTTTCTCTCTCTCGTCACCGTGTGAAGAAGGTCCTTGCTTCCCCTTCACCTTCTACCATAATTGTAAATTTCCTGAGGCTTCTCAGTCATGTTTCCTATTAAACCTGCAGAACTGAGTCAATTAAACCTCTTAAATTACCTAATCTCAGGTAGTTCTTTACAGCAGTGTGAAAACAAACTAATATAGGACCCTAGTGGAGACCTGGCTCAGGATTGGGACTGCCCAAAGTGTTAGGTGCAACAGAGCACATGGGGCTCTACAGCAGCTGTTGAGACATTAATAGGACTCATAACTCCTTTCTACTTGGTTATGTATTAGAACCCCCTAACAACCACAGCACTATACAGTGTTCCTCCAGTGGACACCTATGTCATTGATTCCTTCCAGGCGTCGGCTATCATTTTTAAAAGGAAGCTGGGTCAGTCGCAAACAGAGTCTGTGTGAAAGGGCAGTAGTGGTGGTGAAAGTCCCAGAAAACAGTCACAGAAAAACTGCCTATAGGAACTGAGATTGTTCAAAGGACATGGGGAGCGGGATGTGAAGGGTTGTTGCACTGGAGAGAGAGCCAGCTCATTCTGTGCAGCCTCTGAGCTCAGCTAGGACCAATGTGTTGGTGGAATTTAATAGGAGCATTGGTCTCAGAAAGTTTGCAGCTAATAATTAAAGCTGCTCAACTTGAAATCAGCAAATTAATGCATTCTTAGAATTCTCCACTACACTTGATCTGAGCCAAAAGGCCAAGAAGTGATTAGAATTCTCTTTCTATGAGGCTTTCACATAGCCACATGGGTATCTCGGTTATAGCTAAGCCATCCATTAATGGCACAGTTTACTGTGCAAAGGAATGATTAATTTCATATTCCTTCTATGAAGTTATTTTCAGAAGTAAGCCTAATGGAGACGTGCAATAAAAGAAAAGACCCTCTTTTTCTGCTCTGATTCATGAGCTGCTTGCTGCTGTATAGACTTTTCTTAGGAGTACTGGGATCTCAAGTACTATGGGGTTGTGAACTGAGGTGTAATCCCACTTCTCTCACTAACTTGGGCCCCCTTCTCCTATTGGAGGAATCATTGACTCAGCCCTTTTAGATATGCTGGATAAAGATATGATGAAGAATCTAGAGAAATAAAAAAATAGCGCTGAAAAGATTTGACTTTGTCAAGGAGGAATGATGTAAAGGCTCCAAGAAGAGTTGCCGATCTTTTATAGACTCATTGAACTTGCAGCCCAGGAAGACATCTTCTCTGGGACCCTCTTTCATCACTCCCCTGTGTGTGGTCAGTGCCTCCAAGCCATCCAGCCTGTCCTACTTGACAAATGATAGTCTGGACCTTTCTTTTCCTTTCCCATCAAAATTCACTGGTGCTGTTTCCTCAGGGTCTTGGTCCCTGAAGTATATTAAGTTAATGGCCAGTGCTCTTCAAGGCTGCTATCAAAAAGAATTAACGTGAGAAATTTTCAGGCATTGAGACCAGATGGGAAGTATTTCTGACCAAGAGTGACTGCCTTAAACCATAGCACCTGGGTTTCTTGTCTAGCTCAGAGGTTTTCAAATTATTTTGAAAAAAACCTTCTATATCCCCTAAAAGAATTGTAATAAAGTGTGTACTGTCATGTAATTTTTATGAATAGTGATGTTTTTCATCATAAATTTAGACACTTTAAAGGATGGAATTTGCGACATATTATAAATGTTTTCGTGTTAAAATGAAAGTTGAATTTCTCCTATAATGTATACAGTTGAATCTAAACACCATGATAATGGATAACCATCATTCCATTTTTAAAAACAAATGCTTCCATAACTTTTAGAAATTTTTCTACTCAAACTTTTTATTCAACTTCTTTTAAAGAACTTTAGCTTAATGTAACATAATTTTGTTTGAAAATACTGCTTACCATATCACATTAATCTGCAATTGAAACATACCTAAATTCAATTTTCTACTTTTATTTCCTGTGACCATAAAGCTCTAAACATTAAAAAATCTATGCAATCGAATTATTACCAGTCCACTACTGATGACACAATATAAACATATTAATTATTAAACACAAAAAGTAAGATTATATTTCAAATGCATCCTTTAATGAGATGATAAACTTTTTTCAATTAGTTCATTTATCTGTAGATGAACATTACTTATGGCTGAAATAAGGGGTCAGTATCAATCCTATTTCTATTTGTTGTTTTTATAGATGTAAGTTGAAGGAATTGAAAGTGTTTTATTATAGCAATGTAATTCAGTTCTTTGAATTCATTCTATGTTATATGCCAACATTTACTTAATGGTCTATTAGCAAAAGTATTTTTAATCTTCAGTCACGTGACAATTTGATAAAGTCCTTCTTCATTTCTTTTAAACAGTGAATTAGAAAGCACCTGACTAGCAAAAAGATTTCTTCTCCAGCAGTGTGAATAATTTAGTTTCTCAATTTCTGGGAAGTACACCAAGAGACTTTACTAAGATTTATCAAATTATTTTTAATTATGCTGTAACACTTATACTTAGGCCCACCTTTTAAAACCCGTATCACCAGAAATGGCAGGAAAAATAAAGTTTTAGTTTTATTACACATTTGCCAAAACATTGGTTTTTGATAAAATGCATTCATCTTATTTATTATTTTAAATGTACTGCCACTAATTTGGAGTTGCAGATTTAACTCATTTATGAAAAATATCTGTCATAAAAACTCATTGGCAGGGCCAGTCTTTATTGTCAAACCAGTCAGCCAAATCAGATACACTTTCTGTCAGAAAACGTTTTTCCTTTTTGAATTCAAATAGCTATTTTGAGGAATATTATAAAAATCAATGAGAACTAAAAGTGTATCTTGTGAAACTGATCACTAAAAACAATCAATCAATTAAAATAATAAAGATCTAATATAATTTATTGTTCCATGTTTAAGTTATAAAAACAAGATGATCAGTACACTATTTCTCATATAAGGCAGGAAAATTATAAAAGGTATGGCATATCTCTAGTAAAATTATGTGCAGGTATTGAATACTGCTGACTGGCTTTGGAGAATGATTAAACAAGAAATATTTTGTAAGATAAAATGGTAGAAACAACTGTGGTCTGAATGTGTTCCCCAAATTTCATATGTTGAAAACTTAATCCATAAATTCATAACGTCGATGGGGTAGACCCATGATAAGACCCATGGCTTTCTAACAAGAGGAGGAGAGACCTGAGTTGAAATCCACATTTTGCCCCTCCTCCTTTCTATCACAGTTTGAGACAGCAAGAAGGCCCTCACCAGATGCTGAGCAAATTCCAACACCAGGCTCTTGGATTTCCCAGTCTCCAGAACCATGAGCTAAATGTTTCTTTTCTTAAATAAATTATCCAGTCTGGTGTTTTGTTACAGCAACAGAAAGCAGACTAAGACAAGAATTGAAAATAATTGAATAAATGTTTCATGTCGTGGTTTGATACAGTGGGTTCTGACAACTTTATCAGTGAATGCACATCAAATCTGAAAGAAGCCATGTAAAAGTTTTTTATCCGTGGGTTATTGCATCTTGTAAAAATTCGGCATTCCCAAAAGGCATTCTGGTTACATTTAAAATAATCAGCATGGCAAATCTATACCGTTTTAGCTCTTCCAAGTTACTTTTCTTCTCAGTTAAGATACATCCTAGGGAAGGATGTTGACAATAATGGGAAATAATTGCTAACGATTATATGCAGAAGACATTTTTGGCATTCAGTGCCTTCTACTGATTTTCTTTGTTTCACTTTCTCGTGACTCTCCCTTAAGAGCAAGAAGTTCTTTGACAAGAGTCAGGAAAAGAAAAAAAGGTGTTAAATCAATATTGTCATTATTATCATCATTCCACTTTTATATCTGAATTCTGAAAATCTGTTTGTGAGTCCAAACACCCAATTTCTGTGTTATCTAACATAATCAGCTTTAACATGTGTATAAGAGGCGAAAGCCCAAGGCTCTATGGATTTATGATTAATCGTCAAACCTTTCCCCTGTTGGCTGTATCTGAGGTTTTTGGTGTCATATTAAGAGCAATGTGTCATATTAAGATTTGGGATGGGTAGCCCTGTATCTTTTTTTATTTCCTTTTTTTCTAGATGGAGTTTTGCTCTTGTTGCCCGGGGAGGAGTACAATGGTGCGATCTTGGCTCCCTGTAACCTCCGCCTCCCAGGTTCAGGTGATTCTCCTGCTTTAGCCTCCTGAGTACCTGGGATTAAAGATGTGCACCACCACACCTGGCTAATTTTTGTATTTTTAGTAGACACAGGGTTCACCATGTTGGTCAGACTGGTCTTGAACTCCTGACCTCAGTTGACCCACCCGCCCCCCAAACACCTCCCCCCTTGGCATCCCAAAGTGCCGAGATTGCAGGCGTGAGCCACCAAACCCAGCCCTATATCATTTTTTATGTGGGAAAAGAAACAGTATGAACAAAGACTCATTCTCAGCAGATCAATTTAAGGAAAGAGTATAGTGCATATAGAGGATCTGAAAATTAATTTCCTGAAAACGGTCATTGAGCATGCAGTCTGTGCAAAGTCATCACATCATACCTTTAGGTATGCATACCTCAGTTTGAAAATTATGAATCTATCATACCTGTATACAGCTTAACCTGACCCAATCCAAGATTGTTTATCATGGGATCTCAATCCCTGGAGGAGGATAACCGAAGGATTCTAAAGAGGGCCCAGAGAGGTTGGAATTGCTGCAGAGAAGTTCTGAGTGGCATTGAGGGACTTCCAATTCCAGTCTGGTGTTCATCCTGCAAGTGTTCTTGCTATCAAACAATGAGTGCAAAAGGTCTCCTGGCTCTTTGTTAGTGAAAGGGCAGCACCATCCTTCCAAAACCAGATGATGAGTGTTGCTAACTGCCATACCAACAGAGGCAAGCAGATGATATAAATGAATGAAGCAGACAGGATGTAAGAAAAGAGATGATGAGAGTTTGATAAAAGAGGACATGCCTCATCCACAGGTGGAGGCAGCTGTTCAGCTCCAACCCCACTGTTGCTGTATTTTCCACTTTTCTATCTATATATTCACGTGAAATCTCCTGATTTGTAAATGTAGGCAGTTAAGTCATCATTTTTATACAACACATTGAAAAACAAGTCTCCAGGTTAAGTCTGCTCCATGGTTGTTAGCAGTCTCCTCCCAAAGGCAACATGGTGTTACGTTTGCCTCTGGTGAGAGAACAAAGCAGTCTTAAATAAGTTTGGGTCTTCTGAGGTGAGCCCAGCTATTTCTCCAATTCTTAGCTCTGTCTCAGTAGTTATTAATGCTTCGCAAGACATTGCTGGATCCTCACGTGAGTCAAGTTTAAAGTGCAGAGTCAGTTACCACTTCAGGCTTTATGGAGGCTGAGGAATTGTCATCAGCGCACTCCACAATCCATAGAGTTGGATGGAACTTTAAACATCATTTATTCCAGCTCCCATGTTTTTACAGCTTCTCATAACATTCTCTAAATATTAGTATTGGGGCTAACAGAACTTGGATTAATAAATGGAGGCTATGAAATCCCAGTTCCTGGATGCTCTCCTCATATGCCGCTTCCAAGGACTGTAAAAACATTTCCATAGAAAGAAGTAGCTGTGATGCCAGTTTCAGCCTTTCTTCCAAACCCTGACCTATAATTACCCTGAGCTCTTTAACTTCAGATCATGTGCTAATTTTAAAATATGTCCATAAATTCTGTGGTATTCCTCCTTTCAGGAGGTAGAAACTAATTTCCTTTATCCTTGAGCATGGGCTATACTTAGTGACTTGCTTCTAATGAATAGAATATGATAGATGGTGACTTCTGAGAATAAGTCATAGCTTTTGGCTTGTTCCCAGCTCTCTTTAATTACTTGCTCTTGATGAAGCCAGAAGTTATACGACAATCAAGCAGCTCTGGGGAGACGCTCATGAGTAGAGGAACGGAGGCATCCTGCAAACAGCCATGGACTAACCTACATTGGGAGCAGATTCTCTAGCCCCAGGTAAATCTTCAGATGATGTTTTTTTTTTAAATAATTTTTTTAAAGAAAGGTAATTAAATTTAAGGAGGACTTATTACATCCAGAGGTTAATAGCCACAAAGGTGGTGGTATGTCATTTTTAAGAATTTTCCTTCAGATTGAACAAATTTTAATGATCTGGTAAGCAGTTAGAATTTAGTTCTGCCCCAAGGTTCCTTTCTCTTAATGAGATTGAGAGTTTAGGGTAAATAGGAAACCAAAATCTGAGCGGTGCATTAATTTCAAATTCAGCTCAGTAACCCCCCAATTTAAAAGTTTTTCCTGACATAACACACATATCAAGACCCAAGATTTCTCAGAGAGCATCTGACGCCCACTCTCCAGAGACTGAGCTCCCATTGCAGGGGCAACGTTACCTTTAGCTCCTCTTTTCTCTCTCTGGCTTTTATCTCAGAGGTCTGTTCCTTAGTCTCTGTTGAAGTGAAACTGCAGTATCTGAACCCAACCAGCCAAGTAAGCAACTCGTGTACAAGCCAAGTTAAAGTTTCACTCCCACACTGAATCAGGAGAGCCCAGAAGACATTTCTCATGCACAGGGAGTGCATAAATCCCCTGAATTGCCAGGTTTTAGGGTCACATGAGACCTCTAGAAGGCTCTGATAATCATCACTTTATCATCCTGTAGGTTCCAGGTATCTGGGTACACATGAACTAGCCTTAATGACTTTAAATTCTGTCTCAAATTTTTATCCTCTTACAAATTTAAGCTTTTTGTCTGAGTAAAAGTGCAAATATTCCATGAAGTGAGGTCAGATCTCTTTTGGCAGGGATAAAGAATACCACAGAGTGGGTCTTAATGGCAACGAGTGAGAATAAGTTTTGCAGCATGTGGGAATGCCTTGGAAGGGAGAAAGAAAGAGTGTAGAAATAAAAGGATCTTGGTCTAATTCTCCTTTGTGTCCAGAGGCAGCTCTGCAAATACCATCTTAATGAGCCACTGCCTAGCCCCTAATCTCATAAAATCCTCAAAAGGGAAAATGCGTGAAAGGCAGAACTGATTCTCTCTCTTTTGATGTTTGCCCTTGGGTTTGCTGGCCTGACTTCTGGGGCTCTGGGAACACATGAATTAGCAAGAACCAGAGAAGGCATTCAAAACTAGGCCTCTTCAATGATGAGCCAAATCAGACAGTTACCTTACAGCTTGCATATTTATTGAACAAATACTACTAAAATAGCTAAAATACATTGGGTACTTGTCATGAGTGCATCAGTAAAGATCACATTGTTACAAAAGCCTGCATTTCCAGCAGTACACAACTGCAACTCTACATAAATGCCACAGATGCAGAATACTGTTTTCTTGCTCTATTTACACAGCTGATATACCTAGTCTAATGAAGGAGGGAGAGGAGGAATGCACAAGAAACTCAGGCCAATGGGGGAGCAAGAAGAAAACGAAGAAGTGCAGCGCATGCGTCATCGGTGTTTAACAGTCAGAAGCAGAACAGTTCAGAACAAGGCCTGCCCTGTCAAAAGAAGAGCTAAAAGACAGTTATATAAAAATTAAGGTGGGCTTTCAGACTGGCTAACACAACAACATTCCATGAGTAGATGGTATTTTATTTTTGTTTATCCATTTCGTTGGGAGCAAGGACAAAAATGTAAATCTACACCTTGCTTATCAAAATCGCCAAAAAAGGAGTGCTCTGCCTTTTAAAAAAGTACGATTATTTTGTAAAGACATTGTTTTCCAATTTAGTATTTGGAGAGGGTGTCATTTTCGTATTCCTACTCAGATGCCAGTGTTCTTGATGTTTTTCAGGGGAATTTACTTAAAAAGGTTTTGCTCTTTGTTTCCCCAAATATCCTTTCAAACAGAAAGAACCCAAAGAGACACCTCAAAATGCCTGTAAAATTATTGCTTTTCTTTCTCTAAGTCAGGCAGGCGAGGCTACAGAAAGGAAGAGATTTGGTAAGTAAATTACAGTTTTGTGATTGCTCCCGCTACCGTGACTGCATGTCTGTAAGTGCCAGCCAACGAGACATCGTCTCTCACACTCTCTGGTAGCATTTGCTCAACCTACAACACTGAGGGAGAAAGCCACACTGAAGACACAAGGAAAACAAGTCAATCCAGTCTAGAGAACAACATTCAGGGAAACAGAGTACCAACACCTTCTTAGAACATGGAAATAAAAAATAACTCCATCAGAGCTACCTCGCCAAGGAGCATGTTGAAAGTCCAAAATAGCACCATTCATCAGTGTCTCAGGTCCTGTGGCAGCATCTCGGTCACTTACCACAAGGAAACAATGAGTTTCAAACTACTTCTATACATCAAAAGAGTACATGGATAAAATATAGAGATATACAGACAATTGATGAACATAAACTACTAGGTTTGTTACATCTAAATGAAAAAAAAAAAAGGAGGTGGGGGGGACTCTCAGCCTCTGCAAGAAGCAGTCGGGAGCTGTGTGAGTGAAAAGGCAGGAGTGGACCGGTTGTGTGAGCGCGGTGGGAGTTTGAGTCGTGGAAGGCATTGTTGTAGCGAACCAGGCCTGAAGGCCCACCTGTAAGGGTTGTAAACGTGGATTCACAGTGTGAAATTCTGAGCGTTTTCACTTGAGTCAGAATGATTAAAAACTGGTTTGATGATACCTATTTGTCCACTGTAAATTCTCTAAAGCAAGGCTCAGAGTCCCATAGTTTCTTCTTATACTTGATGATTTACACAGAAAAAAATCCCATATATGATACCATGACCTCATCAATACCCATACACCATATGTAATACAAATGGAGGTGTTACGATTAAAAAAAGTGGAGGTAACTGATTCTTGGGGAGCGGAGTTCATTGCTGCCCAGTGGAGGCAGGGAGGCAGCGTTTGTCTCATCATCCTTCTTGCGGTTCACTTCCTTGGGGACAGGAAGTCTTCCCTGCAAAGCAGGCAGAGCCACACACAGACACACACACACACACACAAGACAAAATTAGTCATGCTTCTGAAACCATTTTTTAAAATTTTGCTTTTCCTGCCCAGACCACATTTTACCCTTGAACTCTTGCTGTTTTGCAAAACAGAGTTTACATATTAAACACAGTTCACCTGAATGTAAATATTAGGTCTGTGAAGAAATAAAGCAATTAAACACTGGCCACCTTTGCTTCAGTAGGATGAAGTGCTTCTGTCATGGTGGTGCCAGCCATGTGGGAGGCAGCATTCCCCAGAGTCAGGTTTCTGGGGACAGTTTCTAGTATCAGATAGAGCCCAACCTTAGACTGGGTGATAGCTACTCACAGGAGTGTCGTCAGTTGATAATTTAAAAAAAAAAAAAAAAAGGCCAGTGGGTGTGATGAAGAGTAATGATCTATTTTCCAATAAGTAATAAAAATATTTAAAAACATATCTCAACTTGCATAAATCATATCTATGTATGGCTTATTCTACATGCAATTGGCACATGCCAGAAAAATGTCTGGGAGGGAAATCATGTGAGGGTGCCCAGACAGTGGTTGTAGGAAAGAGGGGGCTAGTGGGAAAGCAAAACCAGAAGACAGTGAGAGTCAGCTCATCTAGACTGACTGGGGCTATTCTAAGTCTTTCCTCACAATCCTGATGAGTAAGGTTTTTTGTTTCTGACTAGAATAACTCAGTTTCACTGACTGCTGATCCACCGCCATGCGGCTCCCTGGACACACTGCTGCGGTGGCAACAGTGGAGAGGAGCTCTCCATGACAACCAGACAGCAGAGGCACAGTGAAGCCCACCTGCCCAAGTGATGCACAGTGAAGGTCTTAATTTACCACAGATGGATTGTATGCCCTGTTCAGGTATGAACATAGTGAAGATTTGATGATAGTCTTTTAGTTTTAATTACCGATATTGTTTTGGAAAAAATTATCCTTTGTGGTTTTAAAAGATGTGTTTTTTTTTTTCTTTTTGCTCAAGTCACATGTTCTAACATGACAGTTGTAATAAGGCAATTTGACTAGATGTAAGTACTTGGATTAAAGTGATAAGGTTACTTTGTGACCTATAAATTATCACATCTGAATTTCTTTTTAAGAATTCAGAAGCCAGTAATTTCCAAATAACTTGAATATTTTCAGCAACCCAGGGGTGAACTAAATGCAACACATAATTCAACTTTAAAAAGTCTTACTTAATGTATAGATTTTCTATATTAACCATCTGGTATGCTTCGATTTTGTCTCAGACTTTGAGAGCATACAACATTTTTTGGACATATATTAAATCTAACCATGACGTACTTTAATACTCCAATCTTAGGTTGTGATTTTAGAGGTTGCTTTGGTATCATTAAATACCAATGGGAGCAAACCAGAAAATTAAATACAAATACAATTCACTACTCACACACCCTTAAGGATCTAGATTCAGTCTCTCCAAAAACATAATATTGGGTAGTTACTTGCAGTTGTGAAAATAATTTCAATCTTGGAATTTTGGCACACAATGCCAAAATTAAAAAAAAAAAAAAAAGGGACATCCACTGTAATCCCAGTGTCTTTAAAATAATGCTACCAGCCTGACCCCACCTCACCTCCCAGTCAACCAGTTACCATGGTTCAGGATAGGACAAACTTAGGTTTTGGACAAATGAAGAATTCAATGGCTGTTGATTGTCACAGGCAAGAAAAGAAAACCAAAAGTTGGTAAATGTTAACAATTACGCTCTTTACACAGCTTGCCTTAAAACTGCTCCAGTTCAGACTTATACTGTGTTCAAAAGCGAATACACAGAACATTAGTATATCTCTCTATTTAAATCTCAGCCTCAGTACTAATAATCCTCTACCTCCATGAAACATACACAATAAAACAAAATGAAGAGGTGAGGATTTGGGAAGAGGCACTTCCAGAAAAAAAGAAAGTGAAGATTATTTCAGATTTGAATTTACCATTCTTATTATTTTTTCTGTTTCAAGGTCCAAGATACATGTTTCTTCATTCATTATTCATGTTCTGAGTGCCTACTATGGCTGGGGTACTCTATTCAATTTTAAGCTTAGAGATTGAAAGAGAAAAACAGTCCCTGCCCATCTCACCCTTCATTAACTTGCTGTGTGGAAGACAGTCATACAGACTGGATCCTAATGAGGCAATCGTAGTAAGGCCCACAGGGAAGTGTGCTACTAAAGCACCCCGAGGGACAGAATTCAACATGCTGGTGGGGTCGGGTGCTCCTGGGGAGACAGAGTTCTGTGCATCTTCCCTGTGGAGTCCTAGATTTACTAGATTTCAGTCCTCTTCCCCTGATTGATTTCAATGCACTCCCCCTCCCACTATTTTTTTTTTTTAAATAATAGGCTTTCTGCCCCAACTAAAGGAATTTTAGACTCCTGCAACAAGTGGAGGAGGCATTTTGAAGACGGGACACAAAGACGTCTTCTTTCCCCAGAAGTCAGGCCTTACAAGAATTCAAACCAAAGAAAAAAAGTCCATCCATGGAGAAAATAGTTCCTCTCTCATCTGGCTCATAATTGTGCCTACAGAACTGAGAGACCTGAGTAATTCAAGAGGCTAGGGGTTGCAGGGCAGATGTGTCCAGTGGCTCCCACAGCCCCGCTGTCCTGGAAGTCATGCCAGTTAATGTGCCTCGGGGTGGATCAGCCCTTCTGACACATGACTACTAGGAAATTAATTCCCAGTTACTCAATAATGTGCTTTGGACCAAGTTAGTCAAGATTATTTTTTCTACAATTACGCAAAGATATGCTTTTCTAGAAGGGAACTTCTGGAAAAAACCCAAATACGCTATGCTTAAAATATTATTCATATATTTAGAGAAGGAAGAACTTAAAATAGCAGAAGACCTGAATACCATGATCCACTGTGCCCACCCGGGGGAGCATGTCTTTGTGCGGGGCAAGACCTAGCACCCCAGGGCTGGCTTTCTAAGGGTAGGGGGAGGCACCATTGATCATATCGAGGAACTATGCCTAGTCTTGCCCCTATGTCATCAGTATCAAAGAGAGGACCTTTGGATGCCTGAATGAGGCAAGAACTAATGCGAAGGCTATACTTTGCCTTGTTTTCACATCTTGCCCTCAGCTGCCTTAAGAGAATTATGCCCTGATCTGGCACAGTGATGAATGTCTACAGTTATACTGCTTTTGCCGTGGTGTGCTGTTGGTGAGGTGTGGGTGTGTTTTAAGGAAAGCGCTACTATTTTAGCTCTCTTCCACTCCAGCTCTACAAATCAGTGCAAGTTTAGTTCAGGCAGGGCCAAACCATTTTGTTCACCTACTTTCCTGCCAGTGATTTCAACCTTGACCTTCAAAACTATTCTGCAAGCTTAAAAGTGATTTAAGATTGTTTTCTTTCAGTGCAAACTGCCAGTTGATACAACCTCTTCAGTTTCTGCCTGCCTGTGTAAGATAGGCAATTGTTGAGACTATTTAGTATAAATAAAATAATTGCTTAAACATTGAAATACCAGTAATAGCTGGGGGAGGCCTCACCATTAGTCAATTACACTTATGAAACTTTTAAATAAAAATTTTACTTTCAGTGGATTCTATTTTTCTTTATTAACTGCAAAATCAGCAAGTCATTGGTTAAAAAGTACACTCTTCCTGCTTGAGGTCAAACAAGTATTTACCCTAACAGGCAAAGTCCAATATCTATAGTAAAAACTGGTAAGCAGTTGTTACTGTTTCAGAAATTATGCTAAAATCAAAAATATAAATTTTACAGATATTCTTGAGGCAGAGAACTGCCATACATACCTACGATGTCAGAACAAAAACCATGTTTATAAAAAATGTTTTTCAGGCTTAAAAATTGGAAGAAAGGAATGTAAGTTTTTTGTTCCTCCCATTTTGCTTAATGGATAATCTTGTATCAGACCTTCATACATTATTAGCAGACAATTATGTCATCATCTTATACTTTTAAGATATCTTTTAGTTTGATCATTGTATTTGAGTTTGTCTAACCAGGAATGAAACATTTAAAACCTGTAAAGTGTACACTTGATAAACTGATTCCACGTTTTAAATGAAAATGTGCTTTTGATTTATCAAGAAAGGAGCATAATGTGAACTTTAAGAAGTCATAAAACTTTAGGATATTTTTTAAAAGTATGTTATTTCCAAGGTCATCATAGTGTCAGATTAACAGGTTGTTATAGCAGCCTATAATGGATATTAAAATGAAAAAGGAAAAGCTCTGATATTTTTAAACAATTGTTTCTATATTGAAAACAGTGTTAACAAAATGGCATCTAGGGATCTTACCTTAGGAAGCCTTCCCTCCATCTCCTTGTTTGGAAATGGTACTTGACTGACCCAGACCAACAGCTCTGGGTAATAAACCTATAGAGACACAAAAGCATACACATTCAGATTAAAAACAGGATCCACTCTGAAACCACATGGGATAAGCTGAATGAGCTCAATTCTCCTCAATGGTCACTTATTCCCAACCGAAACTTAGAGCACTGGGAAAACCATTAACTCTTTCAAACTGCTTGTTAGTGTGCTTCTGAACACACACTCCACTCAGGAGAGTTTCAGCTTCATGTCTTCCAAGATGAAGTCCAATAAACCATAGATATCAATCAGTGTTATTTTTAGCAGGCAAAGTAGCAGCTTAATGATATGTCTGGCTGAGTGCACTAAGTCACCAGGGAGGTCTAACTTTCAAAGGAACCTATGATAAGTATCCTTGCAAAACTCCATCAAACACTGTTAAAGGTTTTTATTAGAAGGCTAAAAATTATGAACAGAGTAAAAGAGGAAAGAAAGCAGCCCAGATTCTCTTCAAGTCCATGTGGCCAGTGACAACACATTCTGCCCAGCTGCCTGAAACAACCAAGTGTCTCAGGGAGGGGTGGGAGACAGGTGTCATCACCATGAATGATTCAGAGAATACTAGCTGATGAATTCAGTGATGGGAGGGGGTGGAGCGAGGGAGTGGAACTGAGTAACTCTGCTTTAAATATACAAAGGATGATTAGCACAAGGTTGCTGACCAGCTGTTCTCCATCTTCAGCACTGACTGACAGGAGTGAGCCAGGAAAGGCCTTAAAATTACAACTAAGATTTGGGTCAGCTCTAAGGAAGAACTTAGCATAAGAATTGTTAAATTACTAAAAGAAATTAGAGAAAAACTGTAAAATATTCTTTAAGAAATTTAGAAAAAGAATGCAACAGCCATCTGTCAGGGCTAATTCACATTTAATATAGTCCTGATTGAAAGCAGAGCGAAATTAGGTAAGATTCCCTCCAGATCTGATTCTCCAAATTCTGTAAATAAGTGTCACATTTAATAAACAATAATTAAGAGTCACACCTCATTAGCAGATTAACAGACTTAGATGTCTGTTTAGAGTTTGTTTTTGGAAGCTCTAATTGAGGTAACCTAATCATTGAGTTGACTGTAATGCTTGGTATAACCCGATGAATCCATTTGGTCAGGGGATCTAGGGTAGGAAACGGGGATGGCTAACTGTGTTGACTCTTTGGAATGATCGAAGAGTAACTATCTTTGCTCTACACCAGTGACATTTATAGTACATCCTAACTTATAAAGCAATTTTGCATACATTACTTAATTTGTCCTGATAAGCCTATATATTGATCTTATTAAGCAAATGAAGAAATTGAAACTCAAAAAAGTTAATGACTTGCCCAAAGTCACACAGGCAGTGTAGGGTAGGACTGAAACTCAAAGTAGGTTTCCAGATTCTAAACTTCATTTACTTCCACTATCCTGCTGCCCTCGCATTATCCCAGAATGCAAATCGCCTACCACCACTCCACTCCCTCAGAATGACACCAGTCCACAGCCGCCACCCACGTTTGGTTCTTAAAGAGAGCTCATCCTGCAAGAGCTGGACCTATTTTCTCTTAGGACTGGATCTGCTTTCTGAGCCATGTGGTTCCCCACAACCCAACCACCTTACTTTTCCACGTATTTCCTCTCTTCTGCCCAGCTCCTTCAGAAAGTATTCCACCATCTGCCTTGTTTGGGACAAGCAGCCATTCCTGACATTTCCTTTATCCAGGAATGAGTGAAGAAGACACAGTAACAATCTCAAATACACAGGCTTTTTTCAAGACTTATAACTAAGTCACAGCACACAAAATCCCAGTTTGGACTTGACTTTAGGGGACCCCAAATTTGAATCTACTGTTAAATTCGCTTAATATAAATGGATATAGAGTGATTACATTTCTATATTACCTTAAAAATCATATTTTAAGTACAGTCTTAAAATATTATTAGGGAGAAATTACGCTCTGTTGGAAACCAAAAACATTGATAAAAGTACATGTAAAAACTTTGTAGACATAGAAAGCAATGAAAAGCAAGGTCAAGTAAGTATTGTCATTCTTATATTCTTGTGCTTTTCTGGGATATTCCATTTTAATGAAACGAGACTGCTTTAACATTTAACTTCTAAGCATCAATACTATAATCACCCAAGTCTAATTTGTAGGGGAAAATAGCTTGCCTCTCAGAAATTATTACACCTATTCTAACAATCTGTTGTTCCAAGAACTCTCCATTTGCAAAAAAAAAAAAAAAAAAAAAAAAAAAAACCAAATGAATTTTGCAAAATAAAACGGGCCCATTAAAATATAACACAAAAAAAAAAATGACCAAGGCCCGTTTAGCCCAAACTAAATTTATTTAAAACTAACCAAGGCATTTTTTTTTTTT
>CAUYLG010069779.1:0-10136 GCA_963573385.1 Cacajao melanocephalus
TATATATATAGTGGAAATTTGGCAGCTCTAGGAAACCAACACACTAGTTAAATATATATATAAATATATAAAAATTTGTATATAAATATATATTTATATATATATATATAGTATTTGACTTCGGTCGTCCTCTCAACCCATTAAAGTAATAATATTATCGCCATTTTACGGATAAGAATATAGGCTTAAGGAATTTAAACTGCCTGCCCAGGCACTCGTCTGAGGCCCAGATTCAAGGCTGTGTGAATTCCCTCTATTCTACTATATTGCTGGGTTGATTAGTCTGTGGATAGACATTAGTGGTTTTTTTTTCTTAATTCAAACATGCTTGGCAGAAAGGAGGCTTGAGCAGCACCTAAGCCGGAAGATAATTTGTCCTTCAACTACATACACCCGAAATGATGCTCAGCTTAGAAAATAAGTTAACTTTAGTTTCACACACTTCTCACCTTCGGGAGTGAAAGGGGCAGGAAGAGAAGACACTAAATTCCCTGAGTGACTTTCTCTTAAGCTAATAGTTTCTTAAATTACACAATTGAAGAAAAATCATGTGCATTACAGATTGGCGTTATTACAAGTAGGACAGGCTTCAAAGCTGGTAAGCCAAAAAGCCCTCTTCACTGATGAGAAACAGGTCCAGAGAGGAGAGGTGACACACTTTAAATCACACAGTAAATCAAAAAGTCAGACAGCTTACTAAGTTTTTGCAGAGGAAACCTGTGTTCTAGGAATTACTGTCCATGACACTTAGAAAGCTGTATTTCCATTCTTTGTATTCATAGATCTCTATTACCGTTCATTCTGCCTCCTTAACTAGTGTGTTGGTTTCCTAGAGCTGCCAAATTTCCACAAACTGGAAGGCTAAACAACAGAAATTTATTCTCACAATTGTGGAGGCTAGAAGTCTGAAATCAAGGTGTCAGCAGGGCCATCCTGTCTTGCAAGGCTCCAGAGAAGGGGGTTGCCACTAATCCTCCATGTACCTTGGCTTGTAGATATGTCACTCCAATCTCTGCCACCATCATCACATGGTATTCCCCCTGCATGTCGATGTGTCCAAATTTCTCTCTTCTTGAGAAATAACACCAGTCATTGTGTTAGGGCCCACCCTAATGCAGTAGGACACATCTTAACTTGATTTCTTTTCTTTTTCTTTCTTTCTTTTTTTTTTTTTTTTTTGAGATGAAGTCTTTATCTGTCACCTAGGCTGGAGTATAGTGGCATAATTTCGGGTCACTGCAACCTCCGTCTCCCAAGTTCAAGCGATTCTCCTGCCTCGGCCTCTCAAATAGCTGGGATTTTATGTGCATGCCACCACACCCAGTAATTTTTGTATTTTTAGTAGAGACGGGGTTTCACCATGTTGGCCAGGCTGGTCTCGAACTCCTGACCTCGCGACTTGCCCACCTGGGCTTCCCAAAGTGCTGGAACTGCAGGTGTGAGCCACCATGCCTGGCCCCACAATGTTTTTTAAGGGTAAGTCATATTTTCATCTCCCTCAGCAAAAGGAAGCTTGTTAAACTACGTTTAAATTTACCCAATAATTTACATTGATGTAAACACAGCAGCATCTTAGGAAGTAGTGTGTTCTCTATTGCTGAGATTCAGACTTGACAAGCAGCTGTGAATAGCAGAAATACAGGGAAGACAATATTAATAGGTTTTTCTGGTTTGTGCAGAGAGAGGTAGCACTGATAGTAAAGAGTACATGAGGTCCAATTTCCTCCTCATCCCATAGGTAATATTGACCAAGAGAAACGAGCTGTTTCAGTTACTTTGTTATCAATCAAAAGAAAAGCTTTCAGGCCCTGTCTGTTCTCCTCATGGTGGAGAATTATGTATAACTGTAATAATGAAGAAAACATGTCATCACTTTAAGTTCTATTATCAATTTTGGTTTGTCATCTTTATAAAGCTAAAGACACAGTGTTTTAACTACTTTTTGACAGATTCGAAGTTTAAAATTTCTCCGTATCATAGGGCTTGTGTGGGAACTTAAGCAAAGTTCCTAAATAGTAATGAAGATTCAACTGGGGAAACCAAAATCAAGCATATCCAAAGGGTAGAAGTGAGCCCCAGAGTGGAAGAGATTGGCAAGAGCCAGAGACTGGACACAGATGTAAGAGAAACAGAGCAAGATTAGAGGCAAAGTAGAATGTGCCCTTACAATTTCAGTTAAGTACCCATGGCTTGATACATGGTACATGCATGAACTGAGCTGGCTCAAAGGTACTGGATTGGAACTGACACCAATCTTCTTTATTATGGCAAGTGCCTTAGTTCATTAGGGCTGCTATAACAAAAAATCTTAAACTGGATAACTTATAAACAACAGAAATATATTGCCCTCACTTTCAGAGGCTGGAAAATTCATGATCAAGGCACCAGCAGATTGAGTGTCTTGCAAGGTCCCAAATTTCATAGATAGAACCATGTACATGTCTTCACATGGCAGAAGGGCAAAAGGAGCAAATAAACTCTCTTGGGCCTCTTTTATAAAGGCACTAATCCCATACACAAGGGCAGAGCCCTCTTGACCTAATTACCTCCTAAATTCCCCACCTCTTCTTAATGCTATCACATTGGTAATTAAGTTTCACCATATGAGTTGTTGAGGGACACAAATATTCAAACCATAGCAGCACACTTTTTAGAAAAAAGCAGAGATGTGTTGGAGGCATTGTCTATACTCAACTCTTCATTTTAGCCAGGGAAGCAGAATCATCAGCACCATATGGATTCACTTTTTCTCATGAGTGATGATTCTTTTGCTTACCACACAGGCACATTTAGGCTGGAAAGAATCTATAATGTGGGAGGTCTTTATAACCAAAAATTAAGTCCAATAAAATGCAGATGTCTTGATGGTACCCACAAATAAACTGTCTTTGTAATAAATAGCCAACTGTAGAAAATAAATGTATGCATCTGTATTAGAACAACTGGCAGATTTAAAACTGAAGATCTGTTTGAGATCACCACAATTAAGGGAAATACAAGAAAACAAGCCATCGGAATTTTTAAGAATGAGGTTATAAAACAAAAGTGCTGATGAATCTATATGTTACTGAAAGGATAATCACACAATTTTTAAAATAAAATATCAATGTGTGGCATTAACAGTCTTATTGTTTGTCCTAATAAAATCACTTTCTTGCAAAACTATTATAGAATATTTTCATGTCCCTAATCTAGATTTTTGTTACTGTATTAAATGTAATAAAATAAACAGTTATTATGATTAATAGATACTTATTAAGATTAAAATATTAAGATTTTTATCTACATTTTAATTTTCTCTGACAGAATGTTAATATTTTAAGGTAAATATTTTATTTTGAAAGGTATCTGCAAGATAACATTTTTTTCTAGGATTCCTTTAAAGTTACTATTTACTTGAGAACAACATATAAATTCAGACCGTTTTATCAAATTACTCCCTTATCCCCCATCAAAAGAATTAACTATGATTGAATCAATGAACCCAAATAGAGTGTTAATGCAGTAAAAAACACTAAAGTAACTGTATTAGTTCATTCTCACACTGCTGTAAAGAACTACCTGAGACTGGGTAATTTATGAAGAAAAGAGGTTTAATGGATTCACGGTTCTGCAGGCTGAACAGGAAGCATGGCTGGGAGGCTTCAGGAAACTTACAGTCATGGTGGAAGGCAAAGGGGAAGCAAGCATATCTTACCATGGTGGAGCAGGAGGAAGACAGAGAAGGGAGAAGTGCCACACACTTTTAAAGTATCAGATCTCATGAAAACTCACTCATTATCACAAGAACAGGAAGGGGGAAATCTGCCCCCATGATCCAATCACCTCCCACGAGGCCCCTCCTCCAATTGGACATGAGATTTGAGTGGGGATACAAATCCAACCCATATCAGTAACAATGTTATGCTTCAGTGCCTTAAGTTCATCTGTTAATAGTCTTTACTGCTGTAGAAACAAACTGTAGACAACTATAAGCAATCTAATATATAAGGTTTACAAAGATATTTTTAAAAGGGTAGATAAATGTGATAGTCATTCATCTTTATATCTCTCAGCTCCTTTCCCCGCTTTGTAATTCCTGAGAAATTATAACCAACTCAGGACTGTTACATTCTTACCTTTTTCTCACTTTGTGTTCTTACCCCCTATTTTAAGCTAGCACACTTTCACATAAACTATGGCATATTTGACCATGCTTTGGAAAATATCTTCAATATTGATTGTAGCGGACCTAGATTCTTCAAATATTAACTGCTTTTCAAAAGAAATTAAGATGCTAAATTTCCAAACTATTCTTCTACCTTGAGCCTATGTGTTGCCTCACTTTCATAGCTTTACCTTATTATAGGGAGCTGAATCTTTTTATCTATTGACTGCTCTTTGCTGGTGATAGTAATGTCTTATCTACAGTTACAGGAACTGTATAGTTAGGACTTTCCTGGTTGCAACTTATAAAAAAAACATACACGCAATTAAAGTCAGCTTAAGCAAGTTTAATTTTATTGCCTCATACTGGAAGAAAAGATACAGGAATGGAGGGTTCTAGGAACCAATAGCTTAGTCCTTCAGCTCTTTGTCTATCTCTCATTTCTGTTCAGCTTTATGTTTTTTAACTGAAGACACACCTTCTCTCAGATGGCAGGAAAAAATAGCAGCCAGCAGTACCAACTTAACATCTTCTAGGCTTGGCAACCCAAGAGTAAAGAGAGTTACTCTATTCCAACTTCCATATGCTGTATTCATTTCAAGGAAGAATTATAATTGTCCTCATTTGCATGGTCTCACCCTGGATTAAGTACTTTGTCCAAGTGAATGGGCTGAATGATTTACCAGGCCAGGGGAAATGGGGCCTGTGACAAGAAGGGAAATGGGAGAAAATATGCTTGAGGTCGGGCACAGTGGCTCATGCCTATAATCCCTGCACTTTGGGAAGTTGAGGCAGGTTCCAGATAACATAGTGAAACCCCATCTTTACCAAAATTACCAAAATTAACCAGGTGTGGTGGTATGCACCTGGTGGGAGGATCTGCTTGAGCCTGGTAAGTTGAGGCTGCAGTGAGCTGTGATTGCATCACTGCACTCCAGTCTGGGTCACAGAGTGAGACCCTGTCTCAAATGTATATATATACTTGACAGCCAAACCATAGTACTGCTGTCCACTAAGGATTAGAGTGCTGTACTATGGATACTCCTGTTTTAAAACTTAGACAAGTCATCTAAGCCTTTTAAGATTTTTCATTTCTATGAAAAAAGTAGTAAAATATAATGCTGCATTAATTACAACCCCTGGGGTGGGCAGGAGGGGGAATTCAGATATTTGGGTTAACCAAGGGAAACAAAACTGAAAATGCCTTCAATAGAAGTATTATATTTATGTGAAAGTAGCTGCTTACTTTTACATAAATATAATTAACACTAAACAGTGCTAACAAAAATAGTCAACACCAAATCACCATACCGATAAACTTAACATTTTTAAGATAAAACAAACAACACACACACAATTGCCTCATCCTTTGGTGTATATTGTACTTTCAGACCTGGCTAACAAGGATATATTCTCTTTCTGAAGCTATAGTATGTATGAAATCCATGTAATAGCATGAAAAATGTAAAAGATGCAATGTTAAGGAAAAATAGCAGAATGCAAGATGTATTTTCTTGTGAATACAAGTATGCAAAAACATGTATATAAAAAAACTGGACGGGATTTCTCAAATGTGATAACACTGTTATATCAAGGCAGCATGGGATTTTTATTTTTGTTTTTATTTTTTTGCTGCCTTCTAAACTTTCTGGAATATTTTTATGCCACTTTTACCATTTGGGGGGAAAAGCTGTTTTTCATCACGCTAGGTAGAACTTCTTTGAAAGTGACTAATATAGCAAGTGTTCTAACCTGTCTGCCTCTAGGTCTTGCATAGTCGACAGCCTATTAATTATACTACTGACAGGCTCTTTCAAACTAGCTCCATGTTCGATGGCAGAGATTCACTCTCATGGTAATAATGAGAGAACATGTGCAGACAGAACAATAACCAAATATGTAATTGTTTGATTATTCTTATTTAAGACTGTATACAGGTGGGCAAGACACATCTGGATGTGTGATTTCTATTGTTGAATACTAAATAATGTGTTAAGCAGGGAGAAATTGCCAAACTTTGTGGACCAGTTACAGACACTTTTGATAATTTGACATTGATTTTAAACCATATTTGACTTGTTACGTTTTACCTTATAGCCCCTTATCAACGTTGAAAGGATGGTGATGATGTTTAAGGAGCCCTGAAGCAAGAGCATTGGCAAATAACTGGTAAAGAGTTTACTCTAAAGAAGCAGAAATTTGAAAGGACTGCTGAACACTTGGAACTACTTTGAGGAAGAGGCTGCCATGACAGAGAAATAGGTCCCTCTAATTTCTCCATCTAGAAGGTAATGCAAAACAGCATGGTCATCACCATTTTCCTTTGCCTTCTGTTCAAATCAGAATCTATAGTAGAGAATGAAATTCATTCACTCATTCATTCTTCAGGTAATTATTGAATCTCATTTTGGAGTGTTGAGTCCTCAATGTCTAGAGATACATGGTGAACAAAAGTCAGTGTGCTCTCCAGAGGTTTACTATCCAATTGAGAAGATGTTCAACCAAAAAGGCCATTTCAACACAGTGTGTAATACATGCTACTGAAAGAGTATCCAAATGCATTCAAAGTCATAGACAATGTTATCAATGTTTTATGCTGCCATGTTGCACAGCTACCACACTCTTCAGTGTAAGTGATATGCCCTTGCCAGGATACCAAATGACTTTCTGAAATTTGGATATCTGAAAAATAACTAACTGGGCTAGTAGGTAATACAACTTAAGTAATCTGAAACCTCATCAAATATCTCAGCATTCACAAGGATAATGACCAACCTTGTTTTGACACATACTTGAAGCTGACAATTCCTCAGAGGCACAATGTGCTTTGTTCATGGCAATTCCTTCCTTCCTAGATAAAAAGAAAACATCACACCATATAACTCTTCAAAATTATTGAAAGTAACCATTTTAAGCTGTTGGTTAGTGTAAAATATTTGGTATCTTGCCAACTTCCTTTTTTTTTTTTTTCTTAACAGTATCCCAGAATTAAAGCACAGGAACTGAAACAGAATAAAAACAACTAATATCAGATAGTAGTTCCTCCTGCCAATCACAGCAATCGTTTCCATTTTTTCTCTGGATTTTTTTTAATTGACTGAATATTCCTCTCTTCCATGTTGAACCCAGTTATTCACATGAATCTACATGAACTTTATCTAGATCTTCTCTTTAGCTTTGTCTACTTTTTACTGCAAGTAAAGAACCTAATTCCAAGTATTAAAAATCTGCTTCTGCTTTGTTTAAAGTTGTATTTAGAATGCCACTAGTGCTGTCAGGCTACTCCTCCAGTTCAGAAAAAAAGGATATTGTGTATGGAGCACTCCAAGCACATTAGTTGCATCTAAACTGCAATCTAAGGCTGAAATATTAAAAACTCAGATAAGAAGGCCTTTCACTAGCTTAGGAAAGGATCAGAGAATTCAATTTCTCCACACAATTCCCTCATCCAGTTTTCTCCAGGGGATTTGTAACTAGATCCCTACATAGCTGAGAAAAGAGAACTAGCTTATGTATCTAGGAGTATAGTTGTGCACATATGAAAATGTAAATATGGAAAACAATTTCAGTATCTTGAAATGAAGTCAGGATAAATAAAGATAATGCTTAATAACTTTTTAAAAATAATAAATTTACTTTTGTCTCTAACAACAATTTAAAGGTCACATATGTAACCTATATGTTTTTCTTATGTCTCTCAACTTTTCCTTAATGCCATTATCATATTGAACTGTATGTTAACAGCAAGACACAGGATTTTAGGAAAAAAATTGGCATACCAGAAAACATGTTAAGCTTACCAGCACTGCCAGATTATGTTGTCATAAGGAAATACTTTATGGGTCCAGCATGCTTCCACTGTGCTACTCTGCTACATAGAAAATACTTTAAAGAAAATGTAAATTGGATTACAATATACTGTAACAGGCCCAAAATTAAATTAAATAAAACCTTTCAGTAGGTTTCTTTTAATTTCAGTTCTTGAGTATTAAAGTACTTATTCCTAATAGCTGAAAATTATGTCCTAATTTATCTAATTGTCTTTAACTTTTATTGTGAATAATTTTAGACTTATAGAAAAGTGGTAAAGATTTTATCACAGAGAATTCTCATATGCCCTTCACTCAGTTTTCTCTACGATTAATATCTAAATAGAATTTTTTATTTTATGTAAATACAAAGTGGTATTTGCAAATGTGTATTTGTATTTGTAAAAAAAAAATATATATATATATATGTTTGTTAAGTATAAAATATAACATAGCAAAATTATTGAAACCAGGAAATTATAATACGATTGACCAATCTACAAAATTTATTCGAATTTATCCAGTTTTCCCACTAACTTATTTCTTCTGGTCCAGGATCCTACACTGCATTTAGTTGTCATGTCTCTAGTTTCCAGTCAGTGACAGTTCCTCAGTTTTTCTTTTATCTTTATCTTTCATGACATTGACACTTTTGATAAATACTGGTCAGTTCTTTAGCACAGTGTCTCTTAATTTGGGTTTGCCTAATATTTCTCATGAGAAATTGAGGTTATGTGTTTTTGGCAAGCGTACTGTTGAAGCGACATTGTGACTTTGCCAATACGTCATGTTATGGTGTACACATCAATATATCTTATTACTGGTAATATTAAATGTGATCATTTAGTTAAGGTAGTACCTGCCAGTTTCTCCATTATAAAGTAACTTTTTTTCTTTGTAATTAATAAGCACATTCTGGGAGCTACTTTGAGACTATGAAAAATCCTATTTCTAATCATACTTTTGTCCAGTAACTTTAGTCTTGGTGGATGGTTCTTGCCTGCAACAATGATGGCTTTGGTGTTTGCCTAATGGTGACTTTCTATAATATTTTCAACATTTCTTCTACATTTATTAATTTAAATTCTACTTATAAAGAAGAGCTCTGCCTTCTCCCCCTTTATTGATTTATTTGATTATTTATATCAGTATGAATGTATAGATATTCATTTTATTCTATTCATTATAATAAAAAACTAATTTTTTTTTGCTCAATTTTTCTCAGATTGGTCTATTGGTGATCTTTCAAGTTGATTTCTATGTCCTTCCAAAAATACCTGTATTGTCTTTTGAGCAATTCTTTATTTCCTTATTTTCTCATGCTAGAAGATATTCTAGACTAATTTTCTACTTTCCCTCCCCAGACACAGAAGCAATCATTTTCCAAGGAACCTTGGTTTCTTTTAGTAGAGAATGATATTTAGAAACCAAGTCCTGGACCGGGCATGGTAGCTCATACCTGTAATCCCAGCACTTTGGGAGGCCAAGGTGAGCAGATCACATGAGGTCAGGAGTTCCAGACCATTCTGGCCCACATAGTGAAACCCTGTCTCTACTAAAAATACAAAAAAATTAGCTAGGTTTGGTGGTGCGCACCTGTAATATGAGCTACTCCGGAGGCTGAGGCAAGAGAATCACTTGAACCAGTGAGCCAAGATCATGTTACTGTACTCCAGTCTGAGCCACAGAGTGAGACTGTCTCAGAAAAGAAAAGAAAAAAGCAAAGCAAAGCAAAGAAATGAAAATCTGTCTGTTAGGTATGCCCAATGTTCCTGGGTTGTTACCACTTCGAGGTCCTCTCAGCCCACAGAGACAGGAAATATGCGTGTATATTAACACACTCTCACATGTCTGCATTTATTTCTAAAAGTATCTGTGTGTGTATGTGTATATAAAAGCATCAGTTTATACTGATACCTTCCATTTTAATGCAACACAAAGTTCATTCTAGCCTTCCCTCCTTTCCTTATTTGTAACTTTTTTCCCTGACAGTGAGAAAGCTGGCTCTCCTTATCCATAGCGTATTTTCTTATTGTTCAATCATAGTAATGTGTACACATAAAGTACTCTAAGAATTGCAAACTCGGCCGGGCGCGGTGGCTCACGCCAATAATCCCAGCACTTTGGGAGGCCAAAGTGGGCGGATCATGAGGTCAAGAGATCGAGACCATCCTGGCCAA
>CAUYLG010069787.1:0-33400 GCA_963573385.1 Cacajao melanocephalus
ATTACTTTCTGGCTGGGCGCGGTGGCTCACACCTGTAATCCCAGCACTTTGGGAGGCCGAGGCGGGTGGATCACAAGGTCAAGAGATCGAGACCATCCTGGCCAACATGGTGAAACCCTGTCTCTACTAAAAATACAAAAAAAATTAGCTGTGGTGGTGGCGCGCGCCTGTGGTCCTAGCTACTCAGGAGGCTGAGGCAGGAGAATTGCTTGAACCCGGGAGGCGGAGGTTGCAGCCAGCCGAGGTTGCGCCACTGCACTCCAGCCTGGCGCCTGGTTACAGAGGGAGACTCTGTCTCAAAAAAAAAAAAAAATTACTTTCTATGATAATTTATATTATGTTGCTCCATTACAGCATTTGTAAATATTAGAATGGGAAAATATAAAAGGTTATTTTTTCTTTCTAAACTAAATGTTTTTATGCTCAATTCAGAGATTGTCTTTACCAATAATACAATTATTTTGTGCTGTTATTTTCAGACTCCAGGAAAAATAAAATCACAATGTGTCATTAAAATTGAAAAACAGTCAAATATAATCTTTGTATGATAACATGAATGGCACTCTCCTATCCAGAATATCAAGGGTATGCTACCCAAATAACCAGTGAATATAGGCTCATGTCTGAATTATTATGAAAAATTCAAAAGCAAGGTCAGTTTTACTCCCATTCCCATTTACAGTGAATACTTGCACTTTTTTGCTTTTGAGCAATCCCGGAGTGGATTTCTGAATGTCAGAATACCCAGGCTCACTATTCTGAGGAGTTTCATTGTTGATTCATCTGCCTTCTCTTAATGATCATTATAGAATCCTAGAAAATTTTAGACTTAAAATGAGCGGCGTGGGCAACAGCAGAAACAGCCCTGAACTTATAGTCAGGGAACAGGAGTTGTGTTCAAATTCTGCTGTCAATCAATAGTATGACCTCAGGTAAGCCACTTTCCATTGCTGGCCGGTCTGGCCACCAATATAATGAGATCAAACAAAGATCTACAAGGACTCTTTCAGTACTGTTTAAAAGCAGCTAGAAAATTTGTCTACATGATCCAGCAATTTCATCCAAATATAACCTTTTGACTTCTTCAAATATTAATATAGCTCATCCCCTACAATCCTAGTTCCTTGAGCACAGCAATGCAAAATCCTTCAGGAAATGGCAAAATCGTAATGGAGTCCAGTGTGTTTCATCCAGATGTCAAAATCCATTGGCCTGATGCAGCATTGCAAATTAATCAAGAATTTAATAAATGAATATCAATTTTTATATACTTATCAGTAAGACATTTTAAATGATAAATAGCTTTTAAATATTGATTAAAATCCAAATCATATGAGGAATTAAAATAGACTTATGAGGAATTCATTAAAGTTGCTTGTCCATTTCTAATTAATTTTAAGGCTTTTTTCTAATTAGTTTTCAAGCACTATTTCTATGCAGCATAGATCCTATTTAAAATGGCATTTGTTCAAGAAAATATGGCCTAGAAGAGTGGTTCTCAAACTGGAACGTACATATAAATTTCCTAGTGATCTTGCAAAATGCAGATTCTGATTCAATAGGTCTAGGTTTTGGACCTAAGATTTTGCATTTCTAACAATTTCCCAAGTGGTGCTGTTGTTGCTCTTTGCACTACATTTGTAATAAAAACGGCAAGCTGCAAGCCACTACGGAGCACTGGTTCTTGGATGCACATTGGTATCGCTTAGGAAAACCTAAGAAAATATTGGACTCTGAATTTCACTTCCAGTGATATTGATTTAATTATTTTGGGGTGTGGACTGGGCATAGGCATTTTTAAAGCTTCCCGGGTGATTTTTATGTGCAGGGTAAGTTTCAGAGCCACTGCCATAGAGATAATAATAAGAATCAAATGAGCAAAGTGGGGACAAAGTTGGTGTAGTGAAAGAATGAAATAAAATACAATTATGTAAGGGTGAGCATTCCTAAAAAATAATGATTTTATATTTGAGCCCTAAAGTTTTCTCCACAGGTCCTATCTGGCAATTCGCAGGTAATCCAATTTGCAAGTGAACAAATACCAGTAGACAGGCCTCAACTCTTAAAACCCTTCCCTTCCTTTTTGTATCACGCTGTGACTAAAGAAAAATATGAACAGCTTCTATAACCATTTCCTTTTTTTCCTCCTCTAGTGTATTAGACAGCAGAAGAGAAAAAGGAGATTACAATACTTCAAAAGGGCCAGCACCCTAATGTTTATCTTCTCCCCATCTTTCCTTCTAGCTTGGCCAGAAATCATTCATCCTACCAGTTGATGTTGCAGCTTCACTGCCATCTTCATTTATCTCAAAGAAAACTTTTTGCATGACTTGAGAAACATATACTTCAGATGAATCTGGTAAGAAATATGAAAGTATATTTAAGAGTTAAAATCAAAAGCCATTGCCTATTAGGTTCCAGATTAATTACATTTTCTTTTCCTTTTTTTTTTTTTTAAGATGGAGTCTTGCTCTGTCACCCAGGCTGGAGTGCAGTGGCACAATCTTGGCTCACTGTAACCTCTGCCTCCCAAGTTCAAGCGATTCTCCCATCTCAGCTGGGATTACAGGCACCTGCCACCACATTAAGCTAATTTTTGTATTTTTAATACAGATGGGGTTTCACCATGTTGACTAGGCTAGTCTCGAACTCCTGACCTCAGGTGATCCGTCTGCCTTTGCCTCTTAAAGTTTTGGGATTACAGGTGTGAGCCACCGTGCCTGGCATAAGTATATTTTCTAATGATCAAAGACAAAGAAACAAATAAATGCATTCTTTCCCACTTAGTCAATTTGCTACAGATAAAGGTGGTTTAGGTTTAGCTCTTCCAGAGATGACATATATACAAAGATAGATCAAGTTTTCCGTGACATAAAAGGTAAACGATGTAAGCCTCAAATCAGGTATCCAAGTAAGTGAAATATTTGAAGGGACAGAGGGCTTTTCCTTCCTTAGCCATCTTCTGTAGACAGAATGAAAGAGGCTTTCCAGATTTGAATTAATCCCATCCTGTATGTTTAACCTCAAAGCCAAAGTGCCTTTTATATTCTGTTTTTAGTTTTGATCTGAGTTTAAAACAAATGTACTTTCCTTTAAATCTGGGGAAGCTATGAAAGTCTAAGGAACTTCTGTGTCACCTGTTATAAAATCACTTCAGAGATATGCTTTAAAACCTGTTAAAATTTTCATCATAAGATAGTGTCTTACAATGTTTTATTCTGGAGTGGGTACAAGCTGAGAGTGAATGATCTTTTTCTCCCCTTGGTGGAACTGATGTATATGTGAAGTGTTTCTGGTAGAGTGACTTGTAAGGATAGTCTCCTCGAGAAGGAAGAAGTGAAACCGGGAGCCCACAAGCCATGTCAAGCTGGCTTTGCAAGACAAGATAGAGCTGACAATGTTCCTCAGAGGACAAGGGAAGCATGCTCTAGAAAACTGCCTGGCTCCTAGTTGGCTTGCAATAGATATTTGTAATATGTAAGTCAGTAATAAATAAGTCAATGCATCTGAATATGTCTAGCGACAGAAACCTGTAAGATAGAGAAAGATGGGTATCCACACTATTAGTGTGAATTAACTGAAATGCAAGAGAATGTTTCTCTCAAGGTCAGGCAAATAAGCACCTTCTTCTCCCAGTATTGCCTGCAGTAAGATCAATAAACACAGAGGGAATGACCTCGTGGTCCACACCAAGAGCAGTGACCAAAGAGCAGGTTAGGGAGGAGTGAAGAATTTCACCCTGTTTAGCAATGGCACCAGCCCAAATGACTCCCTGGCTATTAGACTAAACACCTTAGTCTCCTTTGTTCCATCTCACTATAGACAAAACCCAGTCCTAGGAAAAGAACAGGACCTGAAATATAATAGGTTAGAAGTAAGAATGTGGACTCTATAAACTCATTCATTATACCTTCACAATAATTATTTATCTTAAATTTTAAATGAAAATTCTAAGTACATTGTTATTAAATTAGGAGAACAAGAAAACAATACATTTGCTAGAAGATGTGCAAGTAAATATTAATGTGATACTCTTTCCACTTGCTTTATATTTAACTATGTGCCAAATGCTAAACTACATGATTTACATACATTCTTTTATTTATTTCCCCAGTCACTACATTATCTCATTTAACAGATTAGAACGTTTAGACTCAGAAAGGTTAATTATTTTACTATGGGCTACACAAGGAGTAGTAACTGAGAAGTCAAATATTTTTTTCAAAGTTTCCAAAGTAACTCTATAAAAACATTATATTCAAAATTTGTGAATTATATAATTATAATAGTTGGGCTGCTTCATAGTAGCCTTTAGTGAATGTTTATTGTACAAATGATAAGTAGAGATAGCAGAGAATTTACTGTGCTCCTAGCTAACAGCTGAGGTATCAGCAAAGGCTATGACTATTCTATTCTAGGAAATAAGACAGAACCAAAATGGTTAAAACAACTCAAATAGGTAACTCAAGAGGGAAGGAACAGAAAATGCTGGACTGCTCAGGGTTATTTTCTTGAATAAAGTCTTTTATGAAACATTTTGGAAGTATTTTCTTCAAAAATCTGCCTGTAACAGGAGATTTTGTAGAAGTCACAAATTGCTGGGAATTTGCAGAATAAGTGGCTGTTTGAAGTGTCTGAGGCATATTGAGTGATCTCCTTATGACCGGAAAGAAGTTTCAGAAGAGGAAGTGCATGAAAAATGGTTTGTATTATTGAAGGGTGGAGAAGTGGTTATGTCTCAGAGCACACTTATAGAGCACCCTGTTGCAGTATTTAATGTTGACTATCTCACACCTAGTGCTGATAAAATTGTCGGAGAAGTCAGATCTATCTGTCAGTGTGAGAACAAGTAGCTACACCATGTGTGCAGGGGATAATGAACATTTTAACATATGTGACCTCATTCACCTCCTCCGTCAGAAAGTTTTTCATTCTATTCATTTGCCCACATAATTGATGAGTGATGACTAAATTAACAATATATTTTCAAAGCCCAGATAGCTATATAGAAATATGTAAAACATTTCTGCAAGATTTCATGTTATGATTCAAAATCCCATCAGACAGACAAATTTAGCCCCCTTCTTATAGAACAGAAGACTGAATTTAAAAGAGGGTAAGTAACCTGGGAAAAACTGGCCCTTTTTATCCATTTGTTTTACCTAGTTATTTTTGAACTAGTGAGCACCACTGAGACTAGAAGAATTAAAAGACTATCTTGGCTTTGTTGTGCAAGTGAACGTGTTAACCATGCAGGACTGCAAGCTGTAGTGTTATAATTTCTTGATTATGTTCATCATCCAGCAGCTTATGGATGACTATTTCATGTGTTCTCATATTAGTGAATTAATATTTGCAAATTGGTTTGTAAGAGTTATATTAGCTCTACTTAGACAAGAGACTCAAAGTTATAATTCCCATTATTCAGATGAAGAAATCTAAACAGGGCAGAAATACAAACCCATATAATACTTTTACTTACATAATTTTATTAGAAGTATAGCTAGAGTGCTTATCTAACATTCTAAAATGCTTTTTGACTTTCATTAAGAAAAACTACTTAAACATAAAATAATGTGCTTGTTTACAGACAGCTCAACACGACTATGACATTTATTCACTGTGCAGATATTTACCAGAGCTGAATGCTCTTTCAGTTTTAAGCTCAGTTAATGCAGTCCTAACAAAACAAATTAACATGATAATATAAGAAATACTTATCATACTACCTGTTATTCCAGAAAGGTCGCAGCCACCACTAAATATCTCAGTTATGTTCAAAGAATACAAAACATCTTTGAAGTCTACTTTTTGTTCTACTTTAAATCTGTTATTTAAAAAAGAAGAAGAAAAAGAAAAGTCTTAAAACACTGCACATTTTTGCTACCGATATTTTTTTAATGGATGACTTGCAGGACAATATATTGTAAAATATTTTGTTTTTATTATCTCAATTATATTTTCTCACATTTCGCAACATTTTCCCCAGCTCCAGCAATCAATTCTGGGTTGCTAGTATCTTACTTCCCAGACAAATGGTTGGAAGAAAGAGAGAACAGAAATTGTATTTTTTTGAAGTAACAATTACCAAACAAAACTAGGTGAGAATTCCAAGTTCTATCTAAGGTCTCAATTGTGTGGCTCCTTTCTAACAAGACTCAAATTTCCCTGTTAATGTATTCAAGATTTCACACCATCAAAGATGGTTCCTGGCAGATTTCCATGACAGGATGAACAGGGAACAGGAGTCCACAGTCCTTGGAGAAGATTGTTAGCTGTTAAGGAACAGAGAAGCATTTATAACCTATCATTCATCTTGCCCCTTGTCCAAGTCGATGTGACATTCTTCAGTTTATGGACAGGCCTAATATCTTCTGAATAGGCCCTGTAAAAGGAATGGGAACCAGATTTCTTTCAAATGAAATGAAAAACAAGAAGTATAGGAACCAGCCACTGCTTCCGACACAGAGCCATAAGTTAGGATGCTAGTGTCTGGGTCACTAGTCTGTGCCTTAATTTACCTCACCTGTGAAAAAGGAATTTAACCAGATAATCCCAAAAGATTTTCTCAGCCACTGATCTTCTATGATTCCAAATCAAAAGCAATCACTAAACCTCATTTTCCCATTTAGATAAAAATGTGGCAGGCGGGCAGGGTGGGGGGGCGGGGAAGAAGCTAGTATTTACTGACTTCATAGAAGCCTAAAGCATTAATTTGCATTTTAAAGCCAGATTGGAACTGTTTATGAAAGAAAAGACACATGTAATAATCTTAAACAGGGAGTTACATATATTTCCTACATCAGCAAAATTCCCAGCAATTCCCACTGAAGAGCTTCGTCTATGCCCTCTGGGCATTGGTCCCTGTGTTCCCCAGTTAGAATGCATACACTACTGCTCAAGGATCCTCATTCATTCAGCAGGTAGGCCCATATCTAGAGCTAGAAATTAGGTGGGGCAATTAGTCTAATTAAATCATTGTTTTAATTGGCAAATACTGAATAAGCTTCTTAATTATAATTCTCCAAAACAATGAGCATGCTGTGCAGAACTCTATCGGGACTAAAATATTTCTTAGTAAAATAACATGTACTTTTGGAAGATGGTAACTCATTCAGAACCCTGTTTACGTGGGAATGGACACAACATGCACATTAACATCTGCTGATAATGAAAATAGCTTATTCTATGCCAACTGTTTTCAACTTCTTTCTTGTAACTTCCTACTAAGAAAGATAATACGCAGCATGATGGTTCGGAAAGTGGGCTCTTTTCCTGTTTTTATTACCACAGTCTTCAAATTAAAGGCAGTATGGGCTTTTAAAGGGTGGAGAATATATGTTCTAATCTACTACAAGTGGGCTATAATAGTTCAATAATTTTAGGATAATGACAAGAATACTGCAAGACTTATTACAACTTCTAATAATGCCTAATTATCACTGGAGAGTAATTTAAGTAACAGTCCTGCTCTAATATAGTCCAGTGAAACCTACAGCAATAGAAACACATTCAGCCATCTAATAAAAGTATAATCTACAGCCAATTCCTAATTATCCATAATTATTGGAGCCATGAATAGCCATGTGTGAAGAAGCACTACCATGTGTTAGGTACTTAGTATAAATTACAGATTTTTATCTTCACAAAAATCTAAGGGAGTCAGCATTATTATTTCCATTAATGTATAAGAAAATAGAAGCCTGAGAAGGTTAATTTCCAGGCTCAAGGTCAAGATAGGTTCCAGAGCTATGATTTAAACTCAGGTCCATTTGAAGTCAAAGCTAATGTGCTAACTGCCACTACCATCTAATCAACATGTAATTCAATACCAGCATATTGGTCAATATATATAATGTCCCTCTTCCAAAGTTTATGAATCTTCATATTTCTCCCAGCTGTGGTTCATTTTCCCTTTTCCTGGATTCTCCTCTAAAATTGTCAAAAGAACAGCAGGCCAAGATAAAAGAATGAGCTGCACAATGCTAGATAGACAATTAGCAACTAAATCATGAAATGTATTTTTAGCATAGACAAATAATACTTATTTGCTTAAAAGACAGTAATTAATTCACTCCCAAATGTAACCATTGGGCTGAACCTGATTTTACACAGGTAAAAGCTGCAGAAAAATGAAAAACAATCCTAATTTTTGTTTTAAGAATGACCTACTTCTGACCTCCAGGCCCTGCTGGGGAATGTCCCTTCTTTTCCCCTTATCCCCAGAGTTCTTGTTTAATGAAAAAAGTCTTAGCTCAATCTCCCTCTGGGTGTGTTATTATTATCTGAAATCCCAGATTTGGTATAGTGGGATTGAATCATTCTTGGTGCATTAGGCTATTCTTACAGTACTATAAAGAAATACTTGAGACTGGGGTAATTTATAAAGAAAAGAGGTTTAATTGGCTCACAGTTCCAAAGACTGTACAGGGAGCATGATACTGGCATTTGTTGGTTATTGGGGAGGTATCTGGAAACTAACAATCATGGCTGAAGGCAAAGAGGAACAGACATGTCTTACATGGCTGGAGTAGGAGGAAGAGAGACGGGGGGCAGGGGCTACACACATTTAAACAACCAGATCTCATGAAAACTCTAGAGCAAGAGTAGCACTCAAGGGGGAAATTTGCCCCCATGATGCAATCACCTTCCACCAGGCCCCATTTCCAACATTGGGGATTGCAATTTGACATTAGATTTGGGTGGGGACATAAATCCAAACCATATCACTTGTACTGGTCATAGCTGGAACCAACCAAACCAAACCTCAGGGTGGCTCACGAGAAGATAAACACAACACAACCTTTGACAGTGGCAGACCTAGATGGTTATGCGAATACACAGTAAATTCTGCTCACTTTCCAATTACCTCATGGAGAGAGAGAGAATTTAAGATACTTTCTGCTACATATGAAATATATCTATATAATGTTTAATGTACACCTAGTATTCCCATTTTTATTCATGTCCAATAGGTCAAAGTAAATGAACATTTTGTAATCACTACTGCAGCTGGTCAAGACGTATCTATTCTCATATCCAGTCTCATTTTCTTTGCCTTCCTCTCACCCACACACAACTTAACATTCACCCACTAATAGATCAAGGCTGGCCAAGCCTAGAATTAATTTCCACCCAGAAAAAAGATGACCCTTTATGTCCTATTAAGGGTTATATCTTTTGAAAACTCTCCTTGATATGGCTACTCCAGATCTCTCATCCTACTCCTCACCCTATCACTGATAGCTTGCTCTGTTCTGTGCTCCCTCTCATTCTTGCCCTACAGTCACCTGTTTTCAGACTCCTGGTTGATGTCTTCTAGAATTGGTCCAGCCATTAATTAGCTGTGTGACTACAGGCAAGGTATTTACTTGTTTCCATCTTATCTGTAACATGAATATAAAACTAGATCTTTATCAAATTTATTGAGGGATGAAATGAGACATCATAGGGGGCATCTATTACATTATATTGGCATTATAATGTATGGCTACCAAGTGTTAGAATTAAATGAGAATAATAATACAAATGATATTTAGCTAATACTGAATACTGAAAATTGTATGTACATTATCTCATGGAATCCAAACACTAAGAAGGATGTATTATTATTAGTGTATTTAACAGTAGAAGAAAAATCTTAGAAAAGTAAAGTAATATGCTTAAAGGTATATAGCAAGAAACTGCAGGGCTCTGGGTCTTCAATATTATTTTCAGTAATCTGTTTTCAACAGTTGACAAAAGATGCTGTGAGATGCCACATCAGCCAATATTTTTAAAGAATGATACCTTTCAGAAAGACTATGGCTATTACTAAGATAGTACTATACTTTTGAATAGAACTATAGTGCTTAACAACTTTATAGGCACAGACTTCCAAAAATTCAGTGAGAACTATAAAGCCTCTCCCAAGGAAAATACATATATAACCTTACATGCATAAACTTGCAAATAATTTCAGGGCTTCAAGGACCCTTGGAAGTATATCCCAGACCTCTCTGGAAGTCCATGGTGCCCAGGTAAGGAGTACTACAGAAGAGCAAGAATTCGCAGCCCTCTTGTTTTCTAGTAAGTTGAGCCCAAATCCCCCAAACAACCTATGTCTTCTTAACTCATATCTAGTGAGTCACATATTCCAATAACTTCACCAGTTCTTCACTATTCCCAGTGAAACTGCTCCCTTTAAACACTCTTTACTTAATGTCTGAGTTGTTGCAGTGGTTTCTTAACTGATCTTTTGGGCTTTAGTCCTTCCCTCTTCAACAAATCGTGGATATCACCACTACTCAGTTTAAAGTAACAAATCTTCGTTAAATAGCTACTATTTTTTATATACATGCTTTTTGCTGCAGTCGCAGAGAGGAAACATGCAAGTTCTTCCCTTCAAGTAGCTTATGGGTCAGAGGGGAAGATGAATAATTAACTTTAACGTAATTGCTATGCAGAAATAAACACAAGGTACCAGGAGAACTTTTCCCATTGCAGAGAAGGGAAGATGCTTGTATGATCTGGCATGGAGAGATCAGAAAGGCTTTCTAAAACCCAAACTTAATTTTAGGGACCAACAGAAATTATACAGGAAAATAGGGATGGTTGGCAGGGATGGGGGCGGTAAATGAGGAAGAAGGAAATTTTTCAGACAAGTTATCCAGGGTGAACATAGTCATTGTGACTACTACATATATCTTTCTAAAACACTGATTTAGATTGTCTTATTGTCTTACTTGGACATTTTCAATAATTCTTCATTGCGTATAGGATTTATTCCTCAATTCCTTTAAAACCCAGCTCCAGTCCTTCTTTCACAAAGCCTTTGTTTACAATTCCAGTTTCCAGTATCCTCTCCCTTTTAGTGAACCTTCTAACGCTTCCTGATTATACCATTCTTTTAGTATTTACTGTACATTGCTGTGTAGTCTTAGTGAATTTCTTGTGCAATCGTGTACTATTGCATTTACCAATAGGTGGTAACCATCATATCAATAAGGAACCTATTGCTTTGCGTCTGTCCCAGCCTCTTGCCCATAGTAGAATCCCAATCAATATGTGCTTTTGAACAGGAAATGCACTTTCTAATAAGTATCAGACCAATAAGACTGTGAGCCAATAGACATGTGAGCTACTCCTTTTCTGTCAACACGAATGGCAATAAATTTATCTTTTCAGTGACTCAGTTTTCTTATCTGTGAAATGGGAAAATAACCAAGTGAGATGATAAAATCACAACATCTACTATTAAAATACAAATGCTAATGCTTCACAAAGTTAAAACTTGTTTATTTACCTCATTTATAAGTATTAAGTTATCATTTTTGCCCATACACACAATTTTTAAACTCTATTCTCAGAATGTTTCTTCTACAGAGAAGAATCCAGCATATAGCAATTATGTTTTAGACTCTTCAACCTAAAGAAGTTTGATTACTAAATTATTTAGAGGATCTTATACTACATTTAGACAAAGTAATATGATGATTTTAGCTAATATTCAATTGCAGGACGATGTTTAAAATTATATATCTAGTATGTTACAGATAATAAATAATGGAAAGCACCTGAGTGTTTTTAGACAATATCTTATTGGCCTCAAGTCTAAACTAGTTATACACAAAAGAGTAGGAGAAGTGTTTCTTAAGCAGTAACTATACTCTAAATAGTCACTCACATGCTCTTTTCTACTGTAGCTTATATGTAAGCATTCTTATGATTTTTTTTGGCATGTGCTAAACTTTGCTACCAAAGAGATATTTTGTTTTACAACAATACAGAATTTATTATAGCTAGTGTTAGAGGTTGAATTGTGCACACCCACTTTCCCAAATTCATATGTTGAAGCCCTAACCCCCAGTACCTTTTAATGCCACCTTATTTGGAAATAGGGTTATTTTAGATATAATGAATTAGGCTTAGGTCACACTGTAGTAGAATGGGCCTTAATCCAATATGATTGGTGTCCTTATAAGATATGAGAACACCACATGAAGACAGATGGCTACATGGCAACAGAAGAAAAGATTGGAGTGATTTATCTACAAGTAGGGGAACACCAAGGACTTCCAGCCACTACCAGAAGGTAGGAGGAGTCAAGGAAGGATTCTCCTAATGGTCTCAGTGAGAACATGCTATGCTGACACCTTGATTTTGGACATTTAGCCTCTGGAACTGAGAGAATAAATTTCTGTTGTTCTAAGTCACCTACTCTGTTGTGTTGTGCTGTTATGGCAGCTCTAAAAAACTAATGAAGCTGATCAAGCTGTTCCAATTTTATCAAAATCCTTAGTTATTGGTTTGAAAACCATTACATGTTTACTCAGATGTAAAAGAACCACAACACTCAGTAATAAAATGTAAAACTGTCAGTCTACCCCAAATATTTATTGAGCCTATATTATTTTCTCTCTTCTGTACCAAACACATATTTTAAATGGGTATTTTTCTGTTGTGAGGAAATTGTTCATTTTGGGAGAAATGTATTTCAGAACTTTTAATCCATGATTTTGGTGCTCAGGAAACTTACATGAATGTGATAAATGTGTTCTGATAAGTTAAAATTGTTAATGAACTAAATCCGGAAGCAAATTGTTCCTTTAGGAAATCAGAAGACATTAATTTAGTAAAAGGTGAACACATTTTAACTGTAATGCTGTATTAATGTGATTAAATAATTAATAACAAATTTCTGTTATGAATTTTTTAAAAATTTCACTTTTGCTTCTATAGAGAGAAGTTTTTAAGTAAATGGCTAGTGTCCTATTTTTCATGATGCTCCTTGTATGGGAAGGAGGGAAAACCTTGTCAAGATCCTCAGTGAGAATAAATTTAGAGTGACTGGAAAGTTGAATCCTGGTTTTTAAGATAGTTAAAATTAAATAAGAAATAATATAGAATTTCTTTCTTTGAAAATATTTATGTAATTTAATTCAATAATACTCATTTAGCACATACTATATACCATGAAGTGTGCTAGAGATGACAGAAACTACATAAGACCTGCTCCACTGTCCCAGAAATCACATTTTAATAGGACAGACAGGAATGTGAGCAAGAAATAAAAATGCAATGTAATAAATGCTATGATGAAAATGTCCGTGAAGTGTTCTAGAAATATAGATAATGAATGGTTCACTCTAACTAGGCATGTTTGAGAAAATCTCCGTGGAAGCGGTAACTTTGAGGGAAACAATGGAGGACTAATGGCAGTTATTGGTCAGACGCTATAGAGAAGGGCCTGCCACACAGAAGAGAAAGAAGCAGAGTCTGAGAAGTCAGAGAAGATGATGTTTCTAGTTTGGTACTGACTGGGCAGTGATCTTTTCAACAAAGAAAAAAATACAGCCATCATTTATTTAGCACCTTCTAGTTGCCAGACTTTGCGCTATGAATAGTAGTATGTAATGAGATACTGTAACTGAGTCTGCCAAATTTTTAAATATCATTGGTGGCTGGAATTTGTATGGAAAAAGGAGATACAACTGCCAGCTATTGTTTTTGTTTCTATATAAGTGAAGATTCAAATTTAGCTTTTAAGGCAAATTGTTCTTTCATTTGGGAAAGCAATACAATAGGCTTTTTCATTTTGCAAGTAGAACCAGTGGGATGGAGATGGAGAATTTTGAGATGATGAGGATGTAAGCTATTTTATATGATACGTAAACATTGTTTTCACTGAAATTTCCTGCTATAAATCCTTTTTTTTTTCTTTTTGAGATAGGGTTTCACTTTATTGTCCAGGCTGGAGTGCTGGAGTGCAGTGCCAGGATCACAGCTCACTGAAGCCTCAAACTCATGGGTTCAAGTGATTCTCCTGCCTTATCCCCCACAGTAGCTGGGACTACAGGCACATACCACCATGTCCAATTAATGTTTTTATTAAATTTTTTTCTAAAGACAGGGCCTTTCTTTGTTGCTCCAGCTAGTCTTGAGCTCCTGGGCTCAAGAGATCCTCCTGTGATCCCAGCGTCCCAAAGTGCTGGGGTTACAGGCATGAGCCACCACACCTGGCAACCACAGATTCTTGTCACAATTAGGAAGCTGGCCTTGGAGAGCATGGAAGGAAATCTGGGTCAGCTTCTCTTTATAGTGGGAAATGTTGGAGGACTCTCAGTGCTGAACAGGAGGGAGGTGTAAAGACAGCTCTTTTGGGTGAAGGTGGGCACTAGCACCGTTGCAATGGCAGGCTAAGTATAACAACAGACAGAAGGAGACCCTTTGGTACAAGAAATAGTCTATACTCAAGGAACTATCATGCTTGGTACCCGGTTTTAAATTGCTTTCTATGTTGTAAGCCCCTTTGGCTGTCACCAAGCTTTCAGTAAAATTTGCTTAAACATTGAAGTCATTCTTCTTGTATTAGTTTGCTAGGGCTGTCATAACAAAGTACCACAAACTGTGTATCTTAAATAACAAACAGATTGTCTCACAGTTGCAGAGGCTAGAGGTCTAAAATTAAGATGTCAGCAGTACTGGATCATTCAGAAGACTGTAAGGGAAAAATGTGTCCTATGTCTCTCTTGTTGATTTGTAAATGGCCATCTTTTCCCTGAGTCTCTTCACATCATCTTCCCTCCATGTGTATCTCTGTCTAAATTTTCCTTTTTAGATGACACCAGTCATGTTGGATTAGAGCCCAACCTAATTACCTCACTTTCATTACGCTGTAAAAATCCTGGCTCCAAATAAGGCAACATTCTGGGTTACTGGTTAGAACTTCACAATATGAATTTGGGTAGGGGGATGCAATTCAATCCATAACAGTTGTGCTTGGAAGATTTCAGACAGAAGTCTGTGTCTACACTGTGGGAGTAGTTGTATGGGAAGTGTGGCCCTAGTGTGGAAATGCTGATAATAAGGCCAAACAGTTCAGAGAAGTTGTCTACACAGTGGCAGCTTGGACAGATTTTTGGACTGTGAAACATTCCTCTAAGGATTCCTAAAAATGCTAGCAAAGAAAATTCTAGTGAAAGGCTGTATTTCTTCATGTCAGTTGAGGTTGGGGCTTATCCATTATTATTTAGACTGAAAAATCTGGCAATAAATATCATTATCCACATTTTATATTGATAAAACCACAACTCAAAATAGCCAAGTAACTCTCCTGAGACCCCACTAGTGGTACATGTCACCATTTCCAAACTCACCACATTGGCCAGGCTGGTCTCGAACTACTGAGCTCAGATGATCCACCTGCCTCAGCCTCCCAAAGTATGGGGATTACAGTCATAAGGCACCATGCCTGGCCAGGAGTGGCTTTTGAGTGGACTCAGAATTGAGGAGAGTTGAGAAGAGAATTAGAAAAGGGACAATGAAAAGTAGACAAGAACATTAAAAATGTTAATGAGACTACAATTGAAATAACTAATGACTAGATCCTGGCTAAGTGGAAAAGGAAGTAAAAACCAAGAGGTTTAAGAGACCAATGGCCAGAAACAGGAGAGCACAAAACAAGTAGGGCCTGATGAGTTTGAAGAGAATTTTAGAGATAAAATGACAGTATGTAATCAATTGGACATATATCTCTTTTCAAAAGTTTGGGTACAGTGTGAATTGAGTCATTTGGACACACCTTTTTCTTTGAAGTTTCTCCTGTCCCTTAGAAGCATGATGTTAAAAAATTAGTTCATAATTATTGCTTCTTGAGATAACCCTTTGCAATTTCCATTTTGTACTAACTACCTAAAATTGGCTATAGGAGTCTGTTTATAATTCAATGATTGTTAGAGCACTATCTGTTAAAGTGACATAACCTATCTTTCAATTATATAAAATATACCATTAAAGTATTTTTTCTTAATAAGAGATAAATATTATAAATTCCAATCAAGAAAAAAATGGAGAAAGATAAATTAGCATGATAAAAACACAATAATTCCTTCTAATCCCAGCATTCTAATTTTAAGACATATTCTTTTCAAAGAAAACTAAGCACTTAAATTCAGTTCTCCTCACAGTTAAGCAATGCTAGCACAGGTAAGCCCTGCTTTAGTATCCAAAAGTAGAGTAAAATTTCCAAATGCATTTGTATTTCCATTTGTGTCAATAGACTTTTTAAATATTTGCTACCTTTCAGCTGGCTGTTCAAATTTCTATGTAAGTGGAAGTGTAAGAACTAGTATAAGAACATTACCAACCTAGGGAGGCTTATTTCCACTTCCTCTTCTTGCATCTCAGAAAGCCATTTTAGAATTTGTTGAGCAGTAATTAGTTTTTCTACTTCTTCTATATTCATACCTTCTGCAGGAAGTATGATAATTAAACTAAATTCATCACCTTTGTAAGGCAATTCTAAAACTTGGTAGTTCATGGAAGATTCAGAAAAATAACCTGGAAAAGACAAAATAAAATATCAAATATACTTGGCAATTCCCAAGACTATGCTTAGGAACTGTGGTTTCTCATATTACCATATTTTGTTCTCAGAAGAGCCTTCATCATTGGAATTCTGACAGTTGAACCATTTTTCTTAGTAAAATTTATCAGCTGTGTGTCCTCTTTTCTGAATTTCTGTTTCCAATCTCCTTTGAAATAAATAGCATTCACCAGGACAAGCCGAGTCAGAGGGCCAAATTCTTCCCCTGAAAACATGTCTTTAATTTTTCCTAGGAAGGGGGTGGAGGAGGAGGTAAGAAGAAATGTGCAATAGTGATTCAGTGGAATTGCTTTGAATAGAATTAAAGTAAAAATGTCTTTTGCAGATCAGTTTTGTATAGGGCATGTTATCTAAATATGGTAATTTTGAGAATAAAAGGGATTGCTATTAAATATTTCACCAAGTAACAGGTACAAATGGAATTTCACTAGGAAATTAGAATATGAGACTGTTTTAGGCAAATTTGGATACACCTAGACTCTCTTCAGTAAGATCATTTGTATCCATTGTATGTCAGACATAAAGAATAAAAATATTTCTTCTTCCATATTTACTGGCATTATTCCATCTATTTCAAGGTCTTCTAACATGTCAATCATCATTAGTAAGTTAATGGTACACCCAAACTTGCCAATCTGACAGCTGCGTCAACTGACGATTGGAAATGTAAAAGAATGGAGGTTACTAGTATGATTCCTTTTCTCCAAATAACGGGTCTCCTATTTCTATGTCTCTATGTCCAGTGAGCTGTTCCAAGTTATGAGAAATAGGCATGATTGGGTGTCATGGAGCTGTCTAGTGATGTCCTCATTTCCTATATCTGTGAACATGGCTCACCACACCTATTTCACATTTTCAACTTATGCTTCCCCATATAAGGCTTCCTATAAAGACTATAGCAGTATGTTTTAACATCACATTTTTAGCTGATTAAATAAAATACTATTAATTGAGGGCTTGGTATATGCTTATCACTTCACATACATTATTTACATTATTATTAAAACTCTAAATACTTTGGAAATGTTTTAATAATATCCTCATTTTAAATGGAGCATAGCTTATAACTTTCCAAGGTTTCAACTCAGATTGGTATGAATTTAAATTTATTGTATCCCTCTGTAGTCAACTATGAAATTTTTGCTAGCTTGCATTTAAAGTTTAGACTACCATATTTATGATAGAACTATTAACATTTATTATTAAATATTAACACATTCAACTAAAACGTGTTAATCATTTTCAGCATCTGTGGGAAAGAAGGCATTTGGGATTGACAGATTTAACTTCTACCTGGCCAAAGAGATTATTTCTGCTTTTATACCTGAAAAATCTAAGTTTTAACCAAAATTATTATTAAAATTACTTCATTAAGAATTCTACAAGCAGGTAGCTCTAAAAAAAAAAGGTAAAAGAATCAGCATACTCTTCAAAGCATCTTATAATTTATCCTGGTTTTAAATTTAGTATTAATTTAAATAACAGTGAAATGAAATAGGATATTTGATTCCTCTGATCCATAGTGCAGTAGGAAAATACTCAGCCATTCTTTACTTTAGGATATTAAAAACCATGAATACAATGGCAAATAATAATTTTATGAAAATGGGAAACTTTACCATCTGTTTTGCTTTCTACCCAGGTACTTATCATCTCTGCACAAGCCTTTGCATCTTGAAAATCCACCAGTTTTATAGCACTCTGAAAAAATTCCTTGTTGCCATGGAGATACTGTTCTTTCACAGTGAATCCTTCTTGAAGGTAGAGGGCATTGGCAAGATTAAATGTAAATTCTTGTTTTTTCTCTGAGATGGCAGGGAAAAATGACTTCAGTTCGAAAAATCCTTCCCCTAGAAAATAATTTTAATGTATACTGGCATATTGAACAACATGAAAACAACAGCTTTTCAGCTTTGCTATCTAAGCACTCCGATTCATATCACCATTTTTTGTACCCTTAGGTATAACTAACAATCCCTTCAAAGTTAGTATAAATATTTTAAGAATGTATCTCCTGTAGAATATGCATTTTGTAGAGAAATCATCTTTTATATAGAAAAAAGAATGTCCATGTAAATTTGAAATTTGTCAAAAACAAGATATGCATTTATAGAAGCTGAAGGAAAGTCCCTCTTGATAGTCACATTTAGCTCATTTTTAGTTGTTGAAATTTATGTTTAGAATCTTATTCTTTGCATAACATGAGCATGTAATACCTCTGAAAAGGAAATGCTAATGAATGCTGATGTGGGTATGACAGTGATGAGCAATCCTTTTTAATATTACTTTTATTTCAGCTTAAGAAAAAAGTTGTTCTCTTATAAGCAACTGCACCTGTCCAGGTTTTAAAATTTACAAGGCAACCTCTATAATCATCTCTAGAGATGTGTAAGAATCAGAATTGCCTATTTCTACAAGTTCATGAATTTATACACTTTGGCTGTTGACATCAACAATAAAAATCTTTAACCATTTTAACTATAACCACTAGCCAAAATAAGTCAGTCAGAGTTAACTGAAAGAATCACTTCAGGCTTATTATTTATTTTTGGATTGTTCTGACTGAAATGTTGTCCGGAAGCTATATATGCCTATGAGAGACGTCTACCCTGACATTTGGTTTAGTAGCTTCCTATTCATTACCAAAGTGTACTGACAGTTTTCATTTTCTTCTGGCTTCATCTTAGAACTCAATCATTAAGTCTTGTAACTCTATTTCAAATAGGTTCTTTCAGGGTCTTCATTATATTTTCAGTTAAATACTGCAAATGCCACTTTCATAACATAAAAATTGATATATTCAATTAATCTTTATTCAAGAAAACCAGGTACTGCTAAGAAAGATTTACTACTAGGTATCTACTAGATATAAAGAGGATGTGTGTGTGTGTGTGTGTGTGTGTGTGTGCACCTATGCTTGTGTGTATATATATATACATATATTTTTTTAATCAGGAAGCTAGTAGCCCCATAGGGCATCTCTGTGCAAATAAAAATAGTTTCCTCTCTAGGTGCTGGGCAGCTACATGGCCTGTCATCTTGTCCAGCTGGGTAGAGGCTACATTTCAGTCCCTACTTGCCTGTTTTGGCCTGGTCTCACAACCTCACAGGAGGCTCTATGAAGTATATTGAATTATATTTCAAACTCCAGGATTCTCTGTTCATTAGAATATAGATACAGGTATAAACAATTTCAGATATTAAAATAACTTACTTCCATATGATTCTATCTGAAGAATTTTGGTAATTCTTTATAATCCTGGAATTCCTTACATAAGGAAGGGAGGAAAGTTAAGCCGTTTTACTTATTTATGCAATGATTTCAGACGTAATCATTTATTTCAGGCTATTCGAAACCTCAAAGGAATATCTCAAGAGCTGGGAGGCTACGGAAAAGACTTTCTGAGTAAAGACATGAGAGCTTTTCCAAAAGAATTAATTAAGATCAGAAATGAAATGACAGAATCTGAAACTAACTATCAGGAATTTGAAATATATGAACATCTTTAAAGGAATAAAAAGAGAGAGAGAGAGAGGGGGAGAAAAAGTAGTTCCAAATCATTTGTCAAAGCAAATAGATTTATGTCATGTACTTAGGGTCTAAGTCTATGTGACAAACAGCTGCCCTTTGATAAATCGTTGAACTTAGAAGTCAATGAAAAAAATGTTACCAAGTAGTACAAGCTTGGAGAAGAATATAATATTATCTGCCTTATATATTTTATTTGGTTTCTAGATTAATGACATTTGTAACACAGATCAAAAAGAATATATATATATATATCTCCTAATAAGTTATGAGAACAAGTTTATTTCATTTTCTAAAATAGAGCCACGAATAACCCACAGGTCATAAGTGAATGTGACTTTTATTTTGATTGTACCAGACCTCCAGAAAATGTTCTAAAATTCCGGGCATGTTATCTTCTGCTAGTAAAGGTCTAAAAGCCAATTTTGTGTGCATTTGGTAGATCCAAAGATGAAAACAAAGGTAGTCATAGAATTATAGATTGTTTCAGCCAAAAAAATCCAAATAAATTACCTAACACTAACTTTTCTTTTTACAGTGAGTTATCTGAGGTCCAGAGAGTTAAGAAACTTCACAAGTGACATGACTTGTGACAAATCATAAGGTCATTTAGTTGCAGAACTGGGACAAGAATTCATGCCCCTTTCCCTTTTCATAACCCTATGAAAAAAAGAAGCACCTTCAATTTAGTCTTTGATTCTTCATCAGCATTATCAGATGTAAAGCAAAAGGAAGTATTATCAGATGTTCAGCAAAATGGAGGAGGTAAATACAGAGCAGATGTTTGACAATGAAGTAAAGAAGAACTGAGGACGCTGAGAGCCTTATATAATATAGAAGAATTAATATTCTTATTAATATATTAATGAAAATATATCGCTCTTATATTCTTAATCCTCACTGAATTATTTTAGGAATTAGCACTGAGCAAATTATTTAACCTTTCTTTCCCTAAATTTTCCCAGGTTTATTACAGGGTTGTTTACCTAACAAAGTAATTATAAATATAAAATGAAAGAATATATATTAAGCACATAAAACAATAGCTGATATGCTATCTGTATTTTTGATAGTGCATTATTATTAATTTGATTATTATGTTCACAATTCACACTTGTTAAAACATCTGTGTTTCTCTATATGATGGATGCATTTAAAGTAATTTAGTTTTCACAGACTCTAATTTATGTAGCTTCACAAATACTTTGTTACTTTTTAAAGCTATAGCATGTTATGTTTCTGGAGTGGTCCAGCGGGATTTGCTTAAATTAATCAAGATTAAATCTGGAATACATTGGCTTCAGTATGCATTATTTACAAAGGAAAATTCTTACAATTAACTTTACTGTCACCAACTTCTTTTTTGTATAAAATTGCCTTTATTTAAAATGAAGCAAATAAAATATTGTAAATAATATTTTCAGGAAAGCAAATTTCTAAATACAGCTACTCTGTGATAAGAAAAATATATTGAAATTATGGTTGTAGCAACTGAATTCCCAAATCAAAAATCTGTATTTAGAACACAGTATCTCAGAGTAATCCAGAAGCTGAAAATTAAAACAACTACAGTGACTGAGACCATGAGATGGCTAAGAAGATGAGCAACAACATTTTTTCCTTTTTTTTTTTTTTTTTTTTTTTTGAGACGGAGGATGTTCTGTTGCCCAGGCTGGAGTGCAGTGGCACAACCTCAGCTCACTGCAACCTCTGCCTCCTGGGTTCAAGCAATTCTCCTACCTCAGCCTTCCAAGTAGCTGGGACTATAGGCACATGCCACCATGCCCTGCTAATTTTTGTATTTTTAGTAAAGACAGGGTTTTACCATGCTGTCCAGACAGGTCTTGAACTCCTAACCTCAAGTGATCTACCTGCCTCAGCATCCCAAAGTGCTGAGATTACAGATGTAAGCCACCGCGCCAGCCGAGCAACAATTCTTTCAAATGGGATACCAGCATAAAAGCACAGTATCCCAGTAAGAGGGATACACACCATCCCAGATAGACCATGGGGAGACTCCAACAAAACCACCATCATTCATAAGCACAAAGGCCTTTGATGATTTAAATGCTTTTTCCTCCCATTTTACTTTTAAAACTAGTAACAAATAAGTTCTCAAAATGAACGAATTAATTCTTTTTCTTGGTCTCATTGTAGATGAGAGTACATTATTTTTATAAGAGAAATGTTGGAAACAACCTATTGAAGAAAGGCTAAATAAGTAACGGTATTTCTATAAGAGGCAATAAGACGGCAAGGAGTGGTGGCTCACACCTGCAATCTCAGCACTTTGGGAGGCCGAGGGAGGCAAATCAACTGAGGTCAGGAGTTTGAGACCAGCCTGGCCAGCATGGCGAAACCCCTGTCTCTACTAAAAATACAAAATTAGCCAGGCGTGGTGGATTGTGCCCATAGTACCAGCTACTTGAGAGGCTGAAGCAGGAGAATTCCTTGAACTCAAGAGGCGGAGGTTGCAGTGAGCCAAGATCACGCCACTGCACTCCAGACTGGGCAACAGAGCAAAACTCCATCTAAAAAAAGAAAAGAAAAAAAAGAGGCAATAAGATACAGTAATTAAAAATTGTATTTTGAATCAGTTGCATGACATGGGAAAATGATCATAACAGTGATAGTGGAAGAATATGTAAGTGTATAGATGTATATTTTATGTGTATGTACGTACACACACACATACACACACACACATGCACACCCAATATAATCTCCAGTAATTAAAACTGGCTAAAACAAACTAGAAGAAAATGCACAAATATATACTTAATTTTATATTTATATAAATGTTAATTTCTTAATAAATTATTTTTGTAACTTTTTTAAGGAAAGAATTATAAATGAATGAAAATTACATTTACAATTCTCCATTTTATTATAATCTTGTACTTTTCACTGCATTTTTCACTTATTAAAGTTTTTTCATCCTGAACTTCTATAATTAAAAAATAAATTCTTCCATATCTTATCCATTATAGGTAAGGAGATGTCAGTCTCTTACCAGCTGAGGTTTCCTGTTGTTTTAAAGTTTGTCTTATCTGCTGCTGTGCTTTTCCTTTGGCTCCCAGTTGTACCATTTCAAGGATCAAAGTTATTCCAAGGGGTGAAAATATAATGTTGTTCTTATGAGATAAGGAAACCTCTTGATAAAGATCCATTGCAAATTCGGTATTTTTTTTAGCTGAGGGTCTAGAGGCTTGACTTCCAAAAAACAGCAATAGGAGACTCCACAAAAAGATTGTGTCCATTTTGACTTCTCTGTATTGTTTAAATCGAAATGTATTCATTTTCAAAAGAGTTTTTTATAGAGATCTCAACAGAAAACTTTCTACCTATTGTAGCTTTCTATCTTAATAGAACTTACTATCCAATTTGATTTCTGACTAAGTATTACCTATTAGGAGAAATACTCCATGTGCTAATGGTATTTATTAGGTATCTTCAAGAACCAGTAGAAAATATGCTTGTAGTTTTGTAACGAAAAATCATAAAAGAAACTACAGTATCAGAATATTATCAATAGCAATGGTATCTGTAAATAGCTATACTTTTTTTCTATCTTTTTCATGGTTTTTAAGTGGGATTAAGTGTAACTCTGACATCAAGTAAAGCTTCTGAGTAGATAACTCTAAAGTAGTTTATAGATCAAGAGGAGAAATTGAATAAAAACAGACTTACTCCAGTATGGTTTTGGACCTATAATATTAGAAAATTAATGTATTCTAAAGTAACTGAGTAATCTGGCTAACTTTTTACAGTAATTTTCCTCACTCTTTATTTCTTAGGGCAAAATAACTCCAAACCCTCCTCCTACTTTTCCAAAGGAAGAAAAATACAGTGCAGAAAACCTCCAAAGTTTGAAACAAAATGACAATCAAATATGAATGATACAATTAAGTACTATGCTCACTACCAGGCTGATGAGATCATTTATACCTCAATCTTTAGTGTCAGGCCATATACCCATGTAAGAAACCTGTGCATGCACCTTTTAATCTGTAATAAAAATTGAAATTATAAAATAAAAAATACAAGTGAAATAAAATATCAAAGAATAAATTGACAAAAATACTAACAAACGTGAGTAGCAGCAATTGAAAACCATAAACAATTCATAAGATTAATACCCTATTAAAGTGCTCTCCACTAAAATTGCAGGAAATTCATATCTCAAGCATAATTAGTTTTGCAGTATTACCACAACTTGGTAGAATGCTGACTCCAAGGCCTCATAAATTTTAGTAATAATAATTTTACCTTATAAATAATACATGTAAGTAACCCTTAAAAACTTATGCATTAATAAGTTATGAGGAAGTAAACCTTACTCGGGGTAAAGATGAAAGCCTTCAGAATAGTGTTTTGTCAGCCTTAAGTGGAGAGTTACATTTCTAGACCGTTTTGCAGATTAATAAGGGGGCCACCATGACCCATAAATGGATAGGAGTCACTAAGAACAACCGTATTTATATATAAAGATTACTAATAGTCAAATATTCTTCCAAACTAAACTATTGAGTCATTATTTAGATATTTCAAATCTCTTTCAATGTATGTTGTTAAACTGTATTTGTTTAGACACTCATTTTTCAAGACAAAAACCTTAAAAACAATCCAAAGCAATTGTTAGAAAATGTGTGGGTAAACTTCAGATATAGACATATGCTATTAATATCAAGAAAACGTTTCACTAGGGATTACTTTAGCATATGAGGTTGTAAATGAGAGTACAACAATAGTAAAAATTAGTGAGTAAAAGTTTCACATGCAAAATAAATGTTTATATATCATTATATTCTAATATATTCAATTTCTCAGAAGACTTTTGACCAAAATATGTGTTTGTAGATAATGTAAGTAGTCAAAATGTTATTAGTACTTTTAAGTTATCAAGTGGCAATACAATAGATTTAGCTTTATGTACTTGGTTTATATTAGAATAATAAACAGTATTATTAAAAATGCAATTTTTTCCTTTGTGGTAGAATCTCAGTATTAGAGTTTCTTTCTCATTATTATTAATTATCTTAATAATTAAATTTATATTCTTTGAGCATCCATTTTTTTCCAGAAAATTTCTAAGTGCTTAATAAATTATAACCTCAGACAAATATTGGTTTTAAAAATTCACTTACCTCATTGGGTTTTGAATTTTATCTTATCAGAAAGTATAAAGTACTGCAGAACTAAACAACCTGATGAATAGTCCTATAAGAACTGGATCTTCTGATGTACAGTGAAATCATTTGAGGAGAATAAAAGTGATATGTTAATTTAATAAATTCAAATGATTTTTATACCAAAGTAAATTGAAATGTCATTCCTTACTTTGCTAAACACTCATAGGCAATGTTATTGCATACATACTTTATTCAAAAGCTATTTATTTCTAGGGTACTTACCCAAAATTGGCCTCTGATTATTCACAGGAATGTTACAACTAAAATATGCTTGCTGGAAAACCCTTGTACATGAACACCTGAGCTATCAAGGCCAACTCTATTTATCTTGAACATTGTTTGATTAATTCCTCTAGAACCAAAGCAGGTGTTCGCTACATTTGTATTAAAGAACTAACATGATCAGGTTAATAATCAACTGATGAAATATGTAAAAATTAAGAAACAAAACAGTAATAGAATTTTTTAAAATTGTTATGTTTATATTATTATTTTATTCATTATATTACTTCTTTTAAAAGTTGCACAGAATTTGAAAAGATGTGCCAGTGGTTGTAAATTTGCTAGTAATTGGTTCTTTTTGTTTCTCAAAGGACTCCCACATCAGATTACCAATGCACTTGATCATAAATATTTCAGAATGCCTATGAGAAAAAGAACAAAGCTAAATCAAGCCCAGAATGCAGAGACAAATTACTGCTGCATTTACAGAGTTCTCAACAATTCATCAGATTATACAATAGTCAGAGGAGTTTCCTGTGGATATAAAGTCCATTTGAATCCTTAAGGAAAAGAGTGGATATTGAAGAAATATGTTCTTTAATTTGAGCAGAACAGCCAGCAAAAAAGATAACAAATTTGCCAAAATATATCAGGATAATACTACTAGCCACAGGTAATTTGATGATAAAAATTGGTATTACCTTTGTGTGCTTTTAAAACACTACATGATTTTCTTTGCCAAAAGGTCATTAATAAAAGTGCATAATTTAATAGGTTTCATCTCATTTTTGTAGTTCAAACCAATCACCTCAATGGCAGTCAGATATTAAGTACACTGTATTATTTATCCATAGCCTTTGAGAAGAGAAACAAAAAAAAATTCAGTCCAGTTTTAATTAAACAAAAATCTGTTGATCCCCAAAATTAATAACATTTCTGATAAACTCATGTAAAAGAGAGTATAGATAGCTTTAAATAGAATTCATTTTTTAAAACTTACCAAAGGACCCTGTTAACATCTTTCAGTGTCCTAATATGACTATAGCTTAAAAATAGGCCTGATGATACATCATTATAGGCCGTAATCTGCTAATTAACTAAAATTTTTGACTTCCCACATAGGCATCGTCAAATGTTTTCTAGACCTTGGGTTTTATTCTAATATTACCTGCTCTAACATAAGCAAACTCCAGTCTAGCAAGATAATTTTCAATAAAAAGAGTTGTACAATACAAGAATACTATCATTCTACTTGCTTCACACTGCAATACATAAATATTAAGTCTGAATGTCCAAGACTATCATTCAATCAATGCTTTTCTACTCATTTACTGACACTAGCAAACATCTATCACCAGTACCCTTGGCTACCACATTATTATGTTTGTACACTGCTCAGATCACAATGTGATTTATCCAGAAATAGGCCATTACTTTTCCTACCAATGGTAGAGACAATCACTCTGTTCTACTAAGACCATTTAGTGAAATTGTTCTGTAAGGACCTTATTTAGAGCAGTTCAGGCAGAAAGTTCATTTTCCTGTCTCTTGAAGAGTAAAAAGCAATAGCCATAAATTTATTCTCTGTAGTTTAAACTCTTTTAATAGACAATGAAGATAATACAATTTTCCATAAAATATTACTGTAAATATTTAAAATATTTTCCCTAACTTCTTCTACTTTTGTTCCTAGACAATCGGCATCAGGGGTGGGGTGGGGGAGGATTATTCATTAATGAGAGCCAAAGTGTCTTGTTATAAGGTTAACTGCCATTACTATCCCACTGTAAAGTATAAACCCGGGAATATATACAAAATCCACGGCAAGGGGTTACAGTTATCATCTCAACATTTTATAGCTTTTCAAGTAAAAATGCACTTAACTCCAAACTTTAAAATCATATAAGCAAATGCCTTAATCAGTATATACCTTAAAAGTCAATTCTTCTATTTAAGCATGGACTCATTTCAGGCAATTTTTATTTGTAAAGATTGTTCCTAAATTTTGAATGATGATAGGAAAATGTTCTGACAAAAGAAAAGGTTAAATTATATTTAGTGTAAATGTAAGTAATACAAACAAGGTAGCCTATTGAAAATTATGACACATCCTATTTTAATATGAAAAATTCCTTTTACCATAGGAAAAATGGATCTTAAGCAATTGAATCTAAATGTTAATTTGAGAAACAGTTTATAATGCCTTCAGTTCTGTTAACAGTTGATAGGTGAGATCCTGCTACCTGCCTAGAAAATTAGATGCTGCAAGTTACGAAAGAACAGTAAGACATAGAAAAAAAGACATTGTCTTTTTTCTTCTTTTTGTGTTTGTTCTCCAAGTTATTAGAAACGGTAACATTAAAAGAAACTCTCATACCTTTAGAAGTTCTCTTCTCATTGAATATATTTATGAGACAGCGCGTCTTAATTCATTTTACAGAAGAAGCCCTGATGTTAATTAGGATGGAATTAGAATTACTCACAGCATAATACCATGCACAGATAGTAGGCTATAGAGAGAGAGAGAAAGTCTGTCTATATGAATCAGACTCTCTCAGGCTATCACATCAAAGTTATCTTCAAGGGTAAAATGTAAAATATGTCTAGCAAAAGAATTTCCAAATTTTGCCAGAAAATATATGCCAAATTATGAATTTCCAACTTACACCAGCAGGGTCATTCAATATTGCCTTAATAAACCAGTACATTTTATACGGCTTCACTTCATAAAGCTGAGGGTAGAAAAAGTTCATTCTATTTATTTATATGTGAATACACAGTATCTAAAATAGTCTCTTGTACATGTCTTCAATAATTACATGAGGGAAGGATGGATGGATCAGTGGGGAAAAGAGCCTTTGAAAATTATTTGGTACCCACATTCTACTTCTATAACATCTTAACAATCTGTTAAATTTCTGGGAATGTGGCTCAGATTTCACTCCACTGTACCATCACCAACCTACGATTCATAAATCATATGCTCTGAGTTTGAAATGATGGATTATCCAATCAAACCTCCTACCCAATGTAAGAAATCTTTGCAATATGCCTGTGAGATAGTTGCCCAGTGTCCGCTTGCACATCGCAAATAATCTTTTTGTACAAAGGCAACTTTTCATATTTAGAAAAAATAATTTACCTTTAAATACTTTCAAATTTACATAAATTACAGCTATAGTACAAAGAACTACTGTCTCGACCTCCTCCTGTCTCCCCAGTTATTAGCATCCACCACATTTGTGTGTTTCATCTATATATATATATATATATATATATATATATATATCTCCATAAACAGATGTAAATATAGATATGTACATGTGTTACCTGTGTGTGTATATATACATATTTTATACATACAATAATTAGTATTTCCTGAATCATTTTATAGCAAGTTAAATGCATAATTTCTACCATAAACATTCTATTATTATATTTTTCTAAAGCAAGGACACTCTCCTACATCATCACACCACCCAACAAACACACACGTACACACACACAGAGAAAAACACTTTTCTCCTACAATCTTTCCCATATGTGATTGTCATTGCATGAGGAGGAAAGGCAATATGAATAGAAGTCATGATGCCTGACTCAGAATGTGCTTAAATGTAGTTAGAATAGGCAGCTGTCTTCTGAAAACCTTTCTGTCACTACCTTCTCCACCAAACCAAAATATTTGCTCTACTGGTGCTGGAAAGTCTATTGTTAGAATTCATTTCATTGACTTTATACTATTACGAAGCAAGTGAACAGAATGATGAATGGCAAATACCATGGTTTGGGAGTAAAACAGACCTGGGCTCCAATCTCAACTCTGCCGTTGATAATTAAGCACTCTCCTAATGGATTCACATCAAATATTTTAGCTCTAAGCTAATATATTTCATGTGATTATTGTGTGGTTTAAACACAATGGACATTTGCAGTTGCTATACCAAGTGGTCCCCTACATATTGTGAATTATTTTCCTTTACTACGTGTTGTTGAAAAATTCTTTAACTTAAACTACAGCTAGTTTTAAATGGACTCTTTAAAACATAAATATACAGTAAGTCCTTACAGTAATGTAAATGAATTTACCAATTCTTTCTATAGAACACAATAAATAAAGTAGAATAATATTCATTGCCTGGAGCATGATTATATTCATAAATAAAAATGGGTCAACAAAAAGAGGCTGTAAGTTGCAGAACCCATATTTCCCACTTGACTTTCAACATAGAGTGGGTCCTCTATATAGCCTCAGGCCCTTTTATTTTTTTTCAAGACTATTACTTCTTTAATGTGCTATGGCATTCAATTTTAAAGTACAGTATAACAAAGTATTGAAGTAGATCATATGCAGTAATTTCCCAATAAGCTTATAGCATGAACAGAAGCCAGTAAGAATTCATAGGAAGTGGTGCTATTGACAAGGTCTAATTACCATTATGAGGATCATTAAAAAAATACTAAAAAGTGTAAAAAAGTAGAAACAGTTTTCTTATTCACATTTGTAGACATTTACTGTGTCAGTACTTTCATACATTTTAATGCAGGTTTTACGATGAAAATTGACCAAAAATGTCTATAGAAACAACCAGAAGAACAACTGGTTAGAACTTTGTTCTGGAATCCTAAAGTTTTTATATAAACGTTCTTGAGAATAAATACCAATTGATGTTGCTCCCACTTTAGCTCAATATTTATTTTACTAAGAATACAGAAAAATTGAAAGGTGATTAATAAAAGCAGTACTAAAATATCCCATGAAGACAAAACTTCCTGAAGTTCAAATATAAAATAAAATAAAAGGCAGAATTCTTGATGCTTTTTCTGCATTTTTTATGTACTTTATGTAACAATGAAGCTTTTTCTATTATAATTACTTCTTATTTTTCTCTACTTCACAACTTCTTTCTTGGTAAGATTGCTTGGCTTTTCGTTCATGATCCAGAATTTCCTTGGGAAACAGGCTTTTCTCATTAAATACAGCTTTCAAACCTACAGAATGATGAGGAAAATCACATGTAAATTATATTTGGTAAGAGACCTAATTAAATTAAATAGTGGGGAGAAAATTCTCACATTTTTCTTTTTCTAAAAGTTTTTGTTTCTAAAACATAGAGTGCATTTGGGAAAATTTTCTCTAAGCTGCTATTCTGTTTACTTCAATTTACATGGAAAAGTTAAATTTTAATTGAGTTTGTTATTTTAATGCATGTATCTTCTTAATAGAAATCCACCATTCTAAGGGTAGAGGATTATAGAAGTTTGTGTTTTCCATTTTTCTTTTCTAATCTACTTAACAGCTATCAAGACATAAAGAGCCAGGAAAAAAATTATTCTGTATTGAAATAAGACAATTAAAATAATCAAAACACAGTTTGACTGTCTGCATGAATAAACAAGTGCATCTACAATCACATCCGTAGGGGTTTGCAGTTTCAGGGAAAAAAAAAAAAAAAAAAGAACCGTATTATTTCCATGAGTGGTTATATTGTGCATCAGCGAGAAGTAGGAGGAAACTGTGCCATGCATTCTAGAAAATAATTTTGCCATTTTGCATAGTTTTATTATTTAAACAAATGCTCATTGAATGTGTTATACGAAATGTTCTGTGTTCAGGCATAAATGAGGCACAAATACGACCAAGACATGAGCTTACTTACAATTGATGGAAAGTAGAAGCAGTACCCAAATAACCAAAACATCATATACAAAAAGATGTCATTCCAAGAGAATATAAGCAATGCAAATTGTGTATAAACATGTAAAAGATATTATAATATATAAAGATTTAAAACAAAAAGATTTAAGAGTTAGGTACTTATTTGAGGTAGGTCTTGAATTCCAGACAGGACTTTAATTGATAATAAGAAACATGAAGGTGGGGAAGAATTGGCAAGGGTGGGGTAGAAAGTGTCAACCAGAGGGAACAAGGTGACTAAAGAATGGAAAGATATTTACTATTGGAATGACTGTGGATAATTCAGTACGATTTAAAAGAAGCATCAAATATGTCAAAGGAAATTAAATGGAATAAAGTTGAGCTGGACCTAGGAACACTTTAAATACCAAAGAATATGAAATTTAAAAAGCAAACATTGAATGACTTTATATTATAGTGGCATACTTGTGTATTAGGATTAAACACAAAACGAAACAAAAACCTTCCACTGCCAGTATAAACTACAGTGTATAGAGGAAGTATATACAGATCTTGGCTACAAAAGTCAAGATCTTCCCTCTTCTTCTCATGGAAATTATATAAAAGCTACCAGGAAAATGAGAGAAAATAGCTTTGCAAATATATTCTACTTTCAGCAAAACTCAAAGAGAGATGTAATCTATAGCTTATAAAATATGAAGAACCAAACAGCTGAGAATGGAAAAAAGTTACCCAAGAAAAAGTAAAAAGTATGGAGAGTATAAGAAGGCCAGCCGCAGCATCTTAGAATGTGCTGGAAAAAGGTAGTCACTGTGAGAGACAGACTCACCATGAAGAACAAATGGTTTATCCCTTATATAATAAATGCTAAAACGAGGTGAACACAGCTGGAAGCAGAAGCTTTCTGGGACCTGGTTTGGATCAGTGAAATAGATGAGGCAGGGCTACCTGTGTTACACACCAGTCATTTTTTGCTGAAGCACTCTGTTCCCATGGGTTGTAAAACTTGAAGCATACTCTTGTCTCACATCCTAGCCTCTTACTCAAGGATTTACCACATATTTCAAGTCAAAAAAGAAAAAAAAAAGCCTACCTCATTAAAGCTAATTAATTAAAAGAGGAAATTTTTAAAACGAACACAGCATGAACACAAGCTTATTATAAGAAAAAACTAAAACCAATCAAATTGAAAAAAGAGCAGCAAAATTAATCAATACATGAGCCACCACCAGAAAAATGTTGCCATTGCACAGATAAATATTGTTACCAAGCATTTTGACAAAAATTAAATTTTAAAATTTAAAACAGCAGTTGCTTCTATGAAGGAAGATCACAGAACAGAAGTGAAAGTACTCAGGGAAGAGATGAAGACACAAGAGAAAGTGATGAAGTATGAGGTAGCAAAACTCAGATAAAGAGGGGGAAATAAATCACAAGGGAGAATATAGTTCCTGGTAAAACAGCAGGAAACCTAGAATACAGAAATGAGAAAAAATATATAATAAAATAAAAATTATAAAGAGAATGAATTAGAAAATAAATATTGAAGACAGACCAAAAAAAATGGACCAACAAAAACATAATTATGTTAAGTACTTGTATTAGTTCGCTTTCACACTGCTTGTAAAGACAGACCCGAAACTGGGAACAAAAAAGGTTTAATTAGACTTACAGTTTCACATGGCTGAAGAGGCCTCAGAATCATGTAGGAGGCAAAAAATACTTCTTTTTAAAAATACATATATATATATATATATATTTTTTTTATTGCACTTTAGGTTCTGGGGTACATGTGCAGAACATGCAGGATTGTTGCATAGGTACATACGTGGAAATGTGGCTTGCTGCCTCCATCCTCCCGTCACCTATATCTGGCATTTCTCCCCATGTTATCCCTCCCCAACCTCCCCACCCCCGCTGTCCCTCCCCTATTCTTCCCAACAGACCCCAGTGTGTGATGTTCCCCTCCCTGTGTCCATGAGTTCTCATTGTTTAACACCCACCTATGAGTGAGAACATGCAGTGTTTGATTTTCTCTTCTTGTGTCAGTTTGCTGAGAATGATAGTTTCCAGATTCGTCCATGTCCCTACAAAGGACATGAACTCATCATTTTTTATGGCTGCATAGTATTCCATGGTACATATGTCCCACATTTTGACTGTCCAGTCTACCATCGATGGGCATTTGGGTTGGTTCCAGGTCTTTGCTATTGTAAACAGTGCCACATTGAGCATATGTATGTATGTGTCTTTATAATAGAATGATTTATAATCCTTTGGATATATATACCCAGTAATGGGATTGCTGGGTCAAATGGAAAAGTACTTCTTACATGACAGCAGCAAGAGAGAAATTAGGGAGAAACAAAAATGGAAACCCCTGTTAAACCCATCAGATCTCATGAGACTTATTCACTATCATGAGAATAGAA
>CAUYLG010069788.1:0-75177 GCA_963573385.1 Cacajao melanocephalus
CATAGTGTGTGGGTGTTCATAGATAGCGAGTGTGTTTGGCTCAGCGTCTCTCTATGTAACTCACACAGACTGACACACCAATTTATATAAATCAGACATATATATATATATATATATATATATATATATATATATATATATGACTTCCAGGCCAGGATTTTTTTTTTTTTTTTTTTTTTGAGACAGAGTGTTGTTCCTGTTGCCCAGGCTGGAGTGCAATGGTGCAATCTTCGCTCACTGCAACCTCCACCTCCCAGGTTCAAGCGATTCTCCTGCCTTGGTCTCCCAAGTAGCTGGGATTACAGGCATGCGCCACCACGCCTGGCCATGAGACCAGCTCAAGGGTGAGCTCAGTGATCCACTTAGATTCAGACCCTCAGAGACAATCTCTGGCAGCACGGTAACTGAAAATACTCTCAGACGTAGACAGAGTATACTCTACTGGACAAAACTAGATCTGGGATAAGGAGATCATTGTGCTAGTCAGAACTTTGCTCCTGACAGCCTCCCCTACCTAAGCAGTTAACTCCTGCCAAATTTATGTTCACCCTGGAGCCAGTGCTACCTGTGAAGGCCACTGGGTTGTGAGAAATAAATGGAAACCAAATCTACGAAAGAACTTACAATGCAAGATATTTGGGGAAAGTTCATCCCATCACTAAACATTCTTCTATACTACAAAGTTACAGAAAAGAGGTTCTGATTGCAGATTTCACAAGGCCAGTGCAGCAATGTGGGATGCCACTTTTCTCTAAAGCTTTAGAAGGCCAGAAGCAAGGCTGAATTTCAGTTTTGGTGATTACATCAGAATGGGTTTTTCTTTGGACTCATACCCAAAGGTTAAAATGAGATTATGAAATATCAGGAAAAACTGTTCACAACATATTCTTTTTCTTTTTTTTTTTTTTCTTGAGAAGGAGTTTTGCTCTTGTTGCCCAGGCTGGAGTGCAATGGCATAATCTCGGCTCACTACAACCTCCACCTCCTAGGTTCAAGTGATTCTCCTGCCTCAGTCTCCTGAGTAGCTGGGATTACAGGTGCCTGCCACTATGTCCAGCAGGGACAGGGTTTCACCATGTTGGCCAGGCTGCTCTCGAACTCCTGACCTCAGGTGATCCACCCACCTCGGCCTCCCAAAGTGCTGGGATTACAGGCGTGAGCCACCGCACCTGGCCACAACATTTTCAAGTCAGTCAAGCCTGTAGTTCCTTCTTGTTCTTATTTCCCATCAATCCATGGCCATGCAGTAGAAAGAGAGAAAAGTAGTGGATTTTTGTATTTCTCTGTCACATCAAGGTAAAGTCTAGTAAAGTCACCAAATATCTCGAAGCCTCAATTCCCTCACCTGTCAAACTGAAAACTTCCCACATTTGTGGTGAGGCTGGAATGATCACCTTGCAGAAAGTAGTCTTTTGCAGATATCAGGTATTATTTGGCAAAGTTATTCTTCATTTTCAGCTCCATTGCTACTTGGAATAAAGATAAGTAACGAAGACCGGAGATATTAATGAATAAAAAGAAATTTGGGGATTGCCTCTAGATTTTCAAAATTCATGGTATTCTGCTTCTTTCACCACAAATTGAAGCTTAGCTGTAGATTAAAGTTCTATTCTACTGCCATGAAAGGAAATGTTTATACGTCAACATGGGTGAATCTCAACATATTTTGTGCACCAAAGAAAGTCTCTAAAGGATATATTATATAGAATATAATTCAGTTTATATAAAATTCAGAGAAACACACAACCAGTAAACTGTTAATAACCTACATTTATGTGTAAAATTATAAAAATGAGGGAGAGGGACTACGTTGAAGAGAGTATAGTGATTTATAAATTACAATGATGTATTTCTTAAGCTGATTGATGGCATGACATGATATAAAATAACCATTTTATTATTTTTATTTAAAGTATAATTTAATAAATAGTTTAAGAATAGTTCAAGTTGAAACAATAGTTTCAACAAATACAAATATGTATATTTAATATATATTTTATGTTTATATATTTACATTTACTATGTCTATTTAATATATACATGTATACACACATACATACTGTATTTACAGTCATGTGTCTCTTGGGTGATTTGTCATTGTATGAACATTACAGAGTGTATTTACACAAACCTACATGGTGTAATCTACTGCACACCTAGATACAGCCTATTACTCCTAGACTACAAACCTGGACAGCATGATACTGTAGGCAATTGTGACACCGTGGTGTATGTGTATCTTAACATATCTAAACCTGGAAAAGGCATAGTAAAAATGTGGTATAAAAGATTACAAAATGGTGCACCTGCGCAGGGCAGTTACCATGAACGGAGCTTGCAGGACTAAAAGTCGTTCTGAGTCAGTGAGGGAGTTGTGAGTGAGTGTGAAGGCCTAGGACATCACTCACTGTGGACTTCACAAACGCTGTATGCTTGAGCTACGCTAAATTCATTTTTTAAAGTTTTCTTGCTTTAATAATAAATTAGCTTATGTAACTTTTTTACTTACAAACTTAAAAAAAAGCTTTTTGACTCTTCTGTAATAACACTTAGCTTAAAACACAAACACATCCTACCTCTGCACAAAAAAAAAATTCTTTCTATCAGGTCTAGCATGGCTCACAGCACTTTAGGAGGCCAAGGTAAGAGGATTGCTCAAGACCAGGAGTTCAAGACTGGCCTGGTCAACATAGTGAGGGACAGTCTACAAAAAATAAAAAAATTAGTCAGGCAAGGTGTTGTGCACCTGTTGTCCTGGTTACTCTGGAGGCTGAGGCAGGAGGATTGTTTGAGGCCAGGAATTTGAGGCTGCAATGAACCAAGATCACACCACTGCATTCCAGCTTGGGTGACAGAGCAAGACACTGTCCCTAAAATTATATATGGACATTTTCTTTCTTTTTATCCATATCCTGTAAGCTTTAATTCTCTGCAAATTTCTTTAACTTTTAAAACTTTTGTTAAAAAATAAGATACAAGCTGGGTACGGTGGCCCATACCTGTAATCCTAGCACTTTGGGAGGCTGAGGTGGGAGGATGGCCTGAGCCCAGGAGGTTGAGGCTGCAGTGAGCTGTGATCGTGCCACTGTACTCCAGCCTGGGCAACAGAGCGAGACTCTGTCTTAAAGAACAACAACAAAAATGAAGACACAAACACACATTAACTTAGGCCTACACAGGGTCAGATTCATCAACATCATTGTCTTCCTCCTCCACATCTTGTCCCACCAAAAGGTCTTCAGGGGCAATAACACACATGTTATCTCCTATGATAACAATGCCTTCTTCTGGAATACTTCCTGAAGGACCTGCCTGAGGCTGTTTTGCAGTTACTTTTTTTTTTTAATACGTAGAAGGAGTATACTGTAAAATAATAATAAAAGTATAGTAAACTCATAAACTAGTAACACATTTATTATCATTATAAAGTATTATGTCCTGTACATAATTGTATGTGCTATGTGTTTGTTTACAGCAGCATCACCACAAACTTGTGAGTAACACATTGGCCCTATGACATTACGATGGCTATGACACTAGGTGATAGGAATTTTTCAGCTCCATTATAATCTTATGGGACCACTGTCGTATGCGTGGTCTGTCATTGACTGAACCCTGAACTGCTGTTATGTGGTGCATGACTCTGTGTGTGTGTGTGTGTGTGTGTGTGTGTGTGTTCCTCCTCGGCATATAGAATATACCTCATTAAAGAAAAATTTTAAGATTCTCCATGCCTCTGTAATAATAAAGTATTGTTGATATAATAATTTTTTTTCTCTTGGTTTGTTGTTCACGGCTCAGCTTGGACCATCAGTAAACTTCATGTAAGGCCAGCTCCCCACTCCCTGTCTACGTCACACCACAGTGGACTTTTTTCAGTTTCTCAGGTTTGCCCCGTGTCTCCTGCCTATTGGAGGGACTTTGTGCTTGCCTTTTTCTCTGCCTGAAGGTGCTCCTTCTCCAGTCTCATGTCTTTTTTTTTAATGCAGTCTTGCTCTGTCACCCAGGTTGGTGTGCAGTGGTGCATTCTCAGCTCACTGCAACCTCTGCCTCCGGGATTCAAGCCATTCTTCCACTTCAGCCTCCTGAGTAGCTGGGATTACAGGTGTGCGCCACCATGCCTGGCTAATTTTTGTATTTTTAGAAGAGACAGCGTTTCGCCATGTTGGCCAGGCTGGTCTCGAACTCTTGTCCTCAAGTGATCTGCCGGCCTCGGCCTCCCAAAGTGCTGGGATTACAGGTGTGAGCGACAGCACCCAGTCTCTCCTGTCCTTTAGATCTCAATTTAAACATGATTTCTTTTATGAAGTCTTTCTGACTCTGACTGGGTTAGGATTTCCTGTGACATGCTTCAGAGTATCCTGCCTGTGTCTTCCCAATACTCACCACACTTGTAAATACCGTAGACCCTTGAACAATGCAGGGGTTAGGGACACCAGCGCCCTTGCACAGTTGAAAATCCATGTACAACTTTTGACTCCCCCCAAACTTAACTATTAACAGCCTACTGTTGACTGGAAGCCTTACTGATAACATAGTCAACTTACACATACCTTGTATGTTATGTGTATTATATACTGTATTCTTACAATAAAGTAGGCTAGAGAGAGAAAATCTTACTAGAAAACTATATCAGGAAGAGAAAATATATTTATTCTTTGTTAAGCAGAAGTGGATCATCCTAAATATCTTCTCCCTTGTCATCTTCATGCTGAGTGGCCTGAAGAGGAGGAGGAAGAGGAGTTGGTTTTGCTGTCTCTGGGGTGGCAGAGGCAGAAGAAAGTCCACGTATAAGTGGACCTGCGCAGATTCAAACCCGTATTGTTCGAGAGTCAACTGTACTCAAATTCTGTCTTCCCAACTGCCTGTAAGCCATTGGAGAGCAATGACTCTATTTCTCTGGTTTATTGCTGAATCACTAGTGCCCGGCTCAGGCATCTAGTGAGTGTATGACAATATGTGTTGAATGAATGAATAAATGAATGGCAAAGCCAGTAGATCCCCACTGGCAGGTGTGAATATGAAATTATAATGTAAATTTTATCAGCCACAGTTTGGGCATTGTTTAATCTGTGCTTTTCTAAGTACTTGATGGCCAATTAGCACCAGCTCTAGACAATAGAAAGTGTTGTCAATGAGATTTACCTTTATTATATTTAATCTGGCCTGGCAATTGCTTCTTACTGATTGTAATAAATTGGGATTGGCATCATGATGTCATTTTAAATGCCTCTATAAGGTCTTTCTTTGACTGCTAGGTAAGAAAAAATAGCAGGTTCGTCTTAGAGAGTGGCACAGGATAATGCATTATTTGTTATCATTGTTCAATCAGAAAGTGCATGAAGGAGACACATAATTCATCTAGACAGCAATCACCATGGAGTTATGCAGGTCTCTTATGTAGGTGATGAAACAGCCAAATTCCCTGACAGTGGTGAATTATTCCTCGTGTCATTAACAGCGATGCCAAAAGAAGCATCAAGGCCACAGACATGGAGAATGGGGGGCTCTTCAAACCACACTAGTAAAAATGTGATATGTTTTGTTGCTTTATTTTGATCTTGATCATTGGGGTCTTAAAATAAAATAATAAGAATGCTAAGCCTAGCCAATCGGTAGGGTGATTAGGGTGATGAATTTTTAGTTGGCAATGGTGTTAGGAGTGCTGGCTTCTGTTCACGTCAAGCCTGGGCCGGGGCCCCTGTGCCTCCTCATCCTTGTACCATCCCCATGGATCAGCTGCTGCCTCAGATCCTAACAAAGGGTGCATGACATATGGCATTTTTTCCCTTTTCATTTATAGTCACATAATTCAGCAAATACATATTCCCTGTTCTGTCACAGTTAAAGTGTTGGCCAGATGTAATAAACCTCTGATTTTTAAAAGTCTTGTATGAGAGACAGGCTAACATATGAATTTGAAATCTGGGGATTAGAAAGTGTTTTGAATGGCCTTGAGAACTGCAGGTAAAACATTAAATTGTACTAATATTCTTGTTTAGTTAAACTTTTTAATGTTTTAAAAAGCCCTTCATAATATTATGGATAAGTAAATTCTTGGGCCTGATTTCAATTTGAGTCAAATTCCAACTAATAATGTTACACCCATAAACCTTCTTCTTAACAGCCCATAACATTAAACTGAAAACAGAATTCTGAAAGCACACTTTTATGCTGCCTACCTATGAAATAAGTATTACAGACTTGTGACAGATGTCTTTAATAGACATTGTTATTCAAAAGAATATTATATAAAATAAATTTAGATTGTGAGTCTAGCCCAATTACTAAAGGAATACTTCCGCATGTTCAGATAATCACATCTACACCTAATTGGAAAAAAAACAACCTGTGGACATTATAATCTTCGGGTAGCAGCTACCTACTCATCTACCTGTCCAGCTCATCATCCCGGATTAGGACTTGTTTGCATTTTCTCTGTATTATAAGCCCCAATTTTCAGGAAATTAAAAGTCAGTCATCATAAAGAACTCCAGTTAATAAGCATCAGCCTACGAGCAAAGTTCTTATAAAAATCTCGGGGGGAAAAAGTTAGCTCTTTTTATGGGCACCGAAAAAAGTTTTGTGGTTTCAGGCACTTTTAAGTTTTATAAGTTGAAAAATCACTTAGACTTTAAGCAGAGAAAAGGAAAATTCCAAGTCCATAATATGGATTAATGCCTCTAGTATGTTATGAAGACAACACAAAGCTAGTAAGAACAGCTAAACCACTTGCGGGGAAATATGCTATATTGTGCATGAATATTTCAAGAAACACCACTGCTTATACCAGCATTGAATTTCAGTTTCTGCCTTCAGGCCTACAATATGAAAAAATATTATCCACTACAGTTGATTAGGTAATATTGGGGATTTACATGTCATCTTTCATTATAAGCTATTAAACAAAGTCAGAGCAAAAGGTCTACTATTCTGGTCAGTGGTGTGCCCTTTTGGTGGCCAGGTGAAATGGAGGTAAATCAGAGGTAAATGGCCAGTGAGATAGCCCTGATAATGCCATTCCCTGTTAATAGAGGAAGAACATGAAGGAAGGCCTTACCCAAGACCACAGGCAAATCAAAGCTGAAGGGAGGGTATGTTTGCAATGTGCCAGGCTGTGGCCTCATCCTATTTATTTACTCTGTGTTTGGGCAGGTCTGAGATAATGGGAAGATCAACATTTAAAACAGTGGTGCCACTGGCTGAGGCTTCATGGAAGAGCAGAGAAGAGTGTGTGCTCTAGAGCAGACAAACCTTGAGTTGATCCTTGTTCTGCAGCTTACCGGCTAAATGACTTTGGAAGGTTACCTGAGCATTGGTTTATTCATTTGCAAAAGGAGGCTAAAAGAAATGTATACCTCATAGGTCGTTGTAGGGGTTACCTAAACGATATTTGTTTGGATATTTGTCTCCTCCAAATCTCATATTAAAATTTGATCCTCAATGTTGGAGGTGGGCCTGGTGGGAGGTGTTAGGGTCGTGGGGGCAGATCCCTCAGGAATGGTTTGTTGCCAAGCTTGGGTAATGCGTGAGTTCTTGCTCTATTAGTTCCTAGGAGAAGTGATTGTTAAAAAGAGCCTGGCAACTCCCCACCCCCTCTCTCTCACTTTTGCTCTCACATTGTGATCTCCACACAAGCCAGCTCCCTTCTGCCTTCCACCATAAATGGGAGGAGCCTGAAGCCCTCATCAGAAGCTGAGCAAATCCTGGTGCCATGCTTCTTGTACAGCCTGCAGAACTGTGAGCCAAACAAACCTCTTTTCTCTATAAATTACCCAGCCTTGGTGCTCCTTTATAGCATCACAAATGGAAAGACAATAAGGAGAAAAATTGGCAAGTAGCAACAATCGGTACATGTTTGCCATTTTTTTCCTCCTCCTTTTCCTCTTCCTCCTCCTCCTCCTTCTTCATATTCTTCTTCTGGTTCCTAATCTTGCTTCCCAGTTATTTGTAAGTTATATTTCAGGTGTAGCATCTAAAATGATAGATCTACTACTTTTGTGTATGTAAGAAATAGCAGACTTTCCTTTTTTTTTTTTTCTTTTTATACAGAGTCTTTTTCTGTCACCAGTCGCCAGGCTGGAGTGCAGTGGCACAATCTCGGTTCACTGCAACCTCCGCCTCCTGGGTTCAAGCAATTCTCCTGCCTCAGCCTCCCCAGTAGCTGGGACTACAGGTGCGCGCGACCATGCCCAGCTAATTTTTGTATTTTTTAGTAGAGACGGCTTTCATCATGCTGGCCAGGATGGTCTCGATCTCTTAACCTCATGGTCTGCCCACCTCGGCCTCCCAAAGTGCTGGGATTACAGGCATGAGCCACCGCGCCCAGCGCAGACTTTACTTTTACACATTTTATGAAACCTGGTCATGGAGTTTATAAAGGAGCAACAATGAAAAGAGGGCCAAGGTAGAATTCAAAAAACTTGACTCTTGACCCTAAAAGTTTATCCTAACTTGGAGCAATTGTTATTTATGACTATTAACAAACATGACATTAGTTTTGATGACAACCCTTGCTTACAATAAACCAAAAATGGAGCCATGGTTTAACAGCACTGTTCAGCTTGTCTCCTTTTTTTGAAAAGTTGAGCCCTCACAATTTGTTGCAGCAGGGAGAAAGGCTGTATTGCTTAATAATGGTTCTACTAAAGTTCACCAAATTGTACTTGATGTTCTGACATTTATTGCTTACAGAATATGTGTTTTCCACCTGGCCTTATTAAACACACACACACACACACACACACACACACACACAACCCTTGCTTGGATATCAAAGTGGCCATGCTAGTATGGTTAGAACAACCAGAGAAATTAGATTTGTCTGAAACTTCAGGGCTTCAAGAGCTAATCTCAAGTGACAGAGTTACTGAAACATTTTGACCAAGAGAAGAACCTTACCTTAGAAAAGCACAAACATTTTGTGCGAATAAACTGTCTCCTTCCTCTGGCAAGGTTGTTTATGCTTAGTCATTGGAAAGATTCAGATGAACTTTGGTCAACATGGCTCAGTAATTACCGAGACATTGACTACCTACAGCCTGGATAGAAAAGGGAAAGCTTGACCTGCTTGTAGCATGGATACCCAAAAGGATCACTCAAGGTAATGAGATGCTTTCCTTGGAATGCTGTCTCTTTATTTCATGGACACACACAGCATAGCCCCTCTGATTTCAGGTCTGCTCTGCCCCAGGAAGGACCTTGGCTTGGACAGTAGAAGAGAAACATTATTGAGCTCTCCGTGCATTATTCAATGCTGTACAAACTTCCTTTTTTGTTTGTTTGCTTGTTTGTTTTAACTTTAAGTTCCAGGATACAGGTGCATAACGTGCAGGTTTGTTACATAGGTATATGTGTGCCATGGTGGTTTGCTGCACCTGTTGACCTGTCATCTAGGTCCCCTCCCTTTGCCCCACCCCTGGCACCAACGGATCCTGGTGTGTGTTGTTCCCCTCCCTGGGTTCATGTGTTCTCATTGTTCAAGTCCCACTTACGAGTGAGAACGTGTGGTGTTTGGTTTTCTGTTCCTGTGTTAGTTTGCTGAGGATGATGGTTTTCAGCTTTATCCATGTCCCTGCAAAGGACATGATCTCATTCTATTTTTATGGCTGCATAGTATTTCACAGTGTATATGCAAACTTCCATTTCTCTAGCACACTCACTATCTGCTGGTCTTTAAGGATGCACCAAATGCACACTAAAGTGTGATTACCTGCCAGCATGAAGGTATTGTCTCTGGGTTCCATACCCACCCTTGCATACTTGGATTTACGATTCTGGGGTGGAGACTCTACAAACCACGTTTCTCCTCCACTGGCAGGTCCACGGCAGGCTCTGAAAATAGAGGTCATTAGACGAAGCCTGCAAGGTTAGAAGAGGCAAACGGACCAATTCTTTCCTGTTTGCTCCCTTTTGGCTTAATCTGTGCTTGCTATGGCTGTGGGCAGCCCACATGCATGCTCTTTCACTGAGAAGCAGCAGTTCTGTTTCACAGCAGTGAGTGAACCCACTGTCAAGTTTATTCAACACTTGCAGGACCAGCTGTGTTGTGTTCCCTTGGCCACTGGCATCATTGAGCAGTGCCTCTTCTTAGAGAGCTGAGTTTTAGGTCTGCAGGGCATCTCCTCCACTCTTCCAGGTTTTAACAATCCCATCCTTTGCCCTTCCTCCCCAACGCGAATAGTTAAATAGTTAAAGCTGTTTCCTGTAGCTGTGACCTCGAGAGTATCTTAATATCTTCGTTTTATACTTTTACTTATTATAATATATTAGTCAGGGTTCTCCAGAGAAATAGAACCAATAGGATTTATGTAGATATGTAAAAAGACATTTATTATGAGTGATGAGTTCACACAATCACAGAGGCTGAGAAGTTCCATGAGCAGCCATCTCTAAGCTGGAGGCCCAGGAGTGTCTGTGGTCTAGTTCTGTATGAGTCCAAAACCCCAAGAACCAGCAGCACCAGTGTCCAAGGTCAGGAGAAGATGGATGTCCCAGCTCCAGCGGAGAGAGTAAATTCACCCTTTCCCCTCCTTTTTTGTTCTAGTCAGTCCCCTCAATGGATTGGATGATGGTCACTCACATTGGTACGCACAATCTTCTTTACTAAGTCTACTAATTCAAATGCTAATGGCTTCTGGAAACATCTTCACAGATACACTCAGAAATAAGGTTTAACAGTTCTCTGGGCATCCCTTAGTCTCATCAAGTTGATACATAAAATCAACCACCACAGTTACTTCGTTAACAATATTTTGCCTAGTTTTGAATTCCTTATGCCATATTTCTTTCTGTTAAAATAACAGGGTTAGTTTCTGACTTTGGATTGAACCTGACTGATACCAGCTGACAATCTGGATTCATATGTTAACACTCCCGCAATATTTTCTCCTTTATGAGTAGCTTATAGTCTGTATCTACTGCGTTTGTCTGTGCTCAAACCAATCTTTTTACTTTGGCAAGCCTCCCTATACTCACTCTTTGTCCACGTAGTTTAGGTGGGACTGATTCTACCCCTTGTTCCAGGGGTAGGCTTGTGACCCAAGTCTAACCAACGAAATAATTGCCTGTCCCAACCATGGGGATTAGTCTAGTGGGTGAACATGTTTTCCAGATGTGCTTGAAGTCAGTGTTACTTTCTTACGTTTTCAAGTTACGTGAACCAGTAAGTTCCCCGCTTCACGATCCAAATTTTTTTTAAGCTACGTTTGAGTGGTGTCCTTGTCACTGACAAGCTCTTAAATGAAAGAAACTTTAACAGTGGTACTTTAGCAGAGATTTGATGGAGGTGGGGTGGCAGCAGGCAATACTCTGTAGTCTTCAAAGCACATCTATAAAGGAACTGATGGCAGCAGCTGGGTATGCACCTCACTCGGTCCTCCTCCATCCTGGAGCCTGGCTGGGACTCTTGGTTGCCCAGTCTCCCACAGGATTGATTCCATGTGACCCCTTGCAGATGAACAGACAAAAGAGCCTTGGAGCTTGATGCTTTGACATCCATGTTCTGTGAGACCAATGGAACTTTCTAGATGCACATTCTATTTGACAATGTAGCTTAATTACCTTACAAGGTGATGAGGACAGAACTAAAACACCTTCTCATATTATCTTCTAAATATGGTTATCTGATTCCTCTACCTAAGTGAAGATAGAGATAGGAAAAGAGTTGGCATTTATTGAATTCTGTTATAGATAGGGATTGGGCTAAGCACCCTTAATTTACAACCAACCGAGGAAATATAGGTCATCATCCACTTTTAAAGATGAGAATAACAAGGTTGAGAAAGGTTGAGCAACTTGTTCAAGGTTATAAGCTAATAGATTCACATCTACTTCCTTCCAACATTGAAGTTCATTTTGTCTCTCCACGTGGAGAAGGATTAGGGAAGTACGCAAAAGTTCAAAGAGAAAAGACGATTACTGAAAACATCTTGTCTTCTCCCTTTCTCCTTGTTTTTCACACCCAAAGTCCCCAAACAGAATGTGGCTGGAAAACTGTCCTTTGATTCCAGCTTCTTTTTTTTTTTTTGAGATGAAGTCTCGCTCTGTTGCCCAGGCTGGAGTGCAGTGGCGCAATCCCAGGTTCAAGCAATTCTTCTGCCTTTCTCCTCCTTTTTGTTCTGAAGCATCATTGCAGGTGAGAATATATCTTGTGTGTTGTGGAAAATAAATCCAAAAGCAACAGTTCCCAGAGTGTTCAAAAAGTCTTAGGCTATTTCTAGTCCAGCCACAAAAATTTAGGCTTATGTTTGTAGAATGATTTACTATCATTCATCAGTATATTTTATACTTCACTGAACTTAAGCAAATTATATAAACACTTTATATATAAGCAAAACATGTCAAGTGTCAGGACTCAAAATATGTATTTAATTAAAGAAATACATCTCTTAAAACCAAAGCCCTAAATACATATTAAACGATACCCTAATCTGAAGGTAAATGAGATATGCCACCTAAGAGATATTCAGTGACCCACATATACAGTAATACCTCCATTTAATGAGGCAAATTCATTCTAGTGGTATACTTTAGTGTCAGAAACTTCATTGTCTGATGAAGCAATAACACAGAAGTCATAAGGACCCCTCCAAGGGAGACAGAAAAGAAGATGGTATAGTATGACATTATTCAATATTAAACAAAATAACATCAAGCAGGGCCAGAAAACAAGTATTTGGAAATTCTAAGATAGGGATAAAGAATTAAAAAGAAACCGGAATCAGGCTAGGCACGGTGGCTCACGCTTGTAATCCCAGCACTTTGGGAGGCTGAGGTGGGCGGATCATGAGGTCAGGAGTTCGAGACCAGCCTGGCCAACATGATGAAACCCTGTCTCTACCAAAAATATAAAAAATTAGCCAGATGTTGTGACACACACCTGAAATCCCAGTTACTTGGGAGGCTGAGGCAGGAGAATTGCTTGAACCTGGGATTGTACCACTGCTCTCCAGGCTGGGTAACAGAGCAAGACTTCATCTCAAAAAAAAAAAAAAGAAGCTGGAATCAAAGGGCTAACCTGTGACCCTCCAGGGAAGCAGAGAAAAGGCTTGAAAAGGAAGCCTGTGCGCTAGACTAGTCTGGATTACAGCAGGATGAACTCAACCCTATTTGGTCACCCCCACAGCCTAGAAAGGGCTTCCAGGAAGGAGCTGGGTGTGGCCCAGATACATCTCTGCAAGGACACAGACTATCTGGAGAAGAGAGATGGCACCTCTGATCTCCCCTGCTCGCTGCCACCTCCCACAAGAGGCCCCCAAACCCAACAAGGACAAAATCAGGGTAGGAGTGACACATGCATAATCTCGTTGTGCTCCATATTGCCCCAGCCATTTAAGAGTCCTTTAATAAGGGGGTCATTAGTCCGCAGGATTAAAGGACCAAGCACCTTTACCTGGCTGGGGTTCCATGTTGACTAAAGCTCACTTGGACTGAAGTGTCAGTCATTAATGAATGAGACAGTCAAACATGATGACTCTGATTAGATCTTTTGCTTTCTGGACAGAAGCAAGGATGCTGGGACATGGGTTGACACTGGGCAGCTGAAGGGACAGAAGAGGCAGCCAGAAATTATGAGACTCAGAAATGAGAGGCTGGGGAAACCCTAAATTTCACTGATTTCTTATTTATACCATAAACCATGCAGGACAAACATGCTCTATTCACCGAGGTATTTTTGTCCTGTGCAGCTGTATGGCTTAGCAGGAGCTTTGCTGTCGAGCCATATGACTCATGCCAACACTGCTGCATATGATTTATGAAGACTTAAAGAAAAAAAAAACAGCCAGCTTCATTACGAAGGAGCTTTGTTTTCAGAGGATCTGTTCATCAAGGATCACGGTGCCATTTGGCCCTTTCTTACTTACTCTCTGAATGAAACAGTGAGCCTGCCTCGGCCAGCACTCGGCTGGAGGATACTCTCCTGCCCCCTCCTCCTCACTTGCCCTATTCCCAGCATAAAGAAGGGAACCTCTAGTTTAAGAAGAGAACAGAGAGCCATAAACAGAGATGTGTGGCTTTCACTTGCCACACGAGGCTTAGTGACGCTGAAACTTGCCAAACTGACTATCAGAGGTATTGCTTGGGCTCGGAACTGCTGACTTCAATGTTGGGTATGCAGATCAAGGTATGGGGAAAATGGTTTGAAAGGAGTGAGGTTTTATTGGCACCCAGGCTAGTAGCTTCTGTCAGATTGTCTCCCTGACAGACAGAGTAGGACATCTCCAGTTGCTTTTCTGAAATGGTCCACAGGGAACTTTCACCAGCCCGCCCCCCATCCCCAATCTTCATCCCAGTCTCCCCAGAAGGGGTCAGAAAAGAAGAGGCTGAGATCTTGAACTCTAAGGGTTTCTAATTCCTTCCCTAGAAACTTCCCAAGCTGGACTTTCTGACCCTGTCTCTTTTCTGCTCTTCCTCCCCGTTTTAGCCTCACAGTCCAACAAGGCCAAGTTCACATTTATGCCTTGAAAACTGGGAAAACCAGACCAGTTGATCGCCCAGGGCTGTGGCAGTAACATATAATGGCTGTTTTGTGATAAAGTAGCTTTGACTAAAAAAGCAACTTTGGCAATATCCTGTTTATGTGCTTCTAGGAACGCACCGTTACCCACCAATACCCTCACCACAATAGAGTGGAATAAAAGTTCATAAGAATTTGTGAATAATAACATACTCTTAGGGCCTGCACTTTGAACACTTTCATCTTAAATTAAATTGTGGAAGGCTCAGGATAAACTTTGTATTCATGTTGTCTAACTTGTTAATAAGATACATAGTTTATCTTATCACTGGGAAAGATGAGAACAAAGCAGAGTTGGAAGATTTGCAAAAGGAATTTGAAATGACAAATTTTAAAATATTAAAAGTATGTACCATATGCCAACAAGGTTCTATTTTAAGCTCAAAAATAAAAAAAAAAATAAAAGTTTTGGTGCAGTTTATTTCCCAGCAAAAGTGTTAAATTCAGTAGCCTATATTTTGTTTCATTTTGTTGTGGTTAGTTTGGGTACAGTGCTTCCAAGCAGTTTCTGGTTTATTTGTTTAATTTTTGTGTGGTCCAGCCCCTGCCCCCACCAACACACACACAAAAGACCAGAACAATTGGTTACAGGTAGTTGTTTTAATCTTTCCCTCTGGACGCTTTGAAGATGCTTCCAGCTGCATCAAAGTGCTTCATTGCTCTGTGCATCTCCGCATCTCCGCCCAACTTCAAAGCCTCGCAGCAGGAATTTGTAGTGCAGTGTGTCATGTAGTTCTAAAGGAGCTATTACTCTCTATTTATTGTGCAAATTTTTATGAAGATACCTCGATATCTTTCTCGGCACACCACTTAACCTCAGAGTGGCTCCTTCTATCCATTATTAAGAATTATCTAGGAAAATTATCTAAAGAAATAGGTTAGGGTCAGACAGCCTAAAACTAGTTTAGCTGACTTTACGTTCTTTCAGTGTCCACGCTGCCACACCCTGCTAAACTAACTATTCTAGAAGATCTATCAGCAGACTAGCTGGACAGCTTTCCCTTAGGAGCTGGGAGGAAGCTAATTAGTTTTGATTTAAGTTGTAATTTTTTTTAAAAAGTTTCACCTTTATAAAAATTATAGGTAAAGGATTCTGAAAGGAACAGGAGTCCTGAGGTAGAAGAGCAAATAGGTGCTCTAGGTTGGGTTGCCTAATAGAACTTTGCCGTGATGGAAATAGTCTCTAATTCTGTGCTGTCCAATATGGGAGCCACTGCCACAAGTGGCTACTGAGGAGTTGAAATACGGCTAGTGTGATTGTAGGACTGAGTTTTAAATTTTATTTAATTTTAATTCATTTAAATTCCCTTAAGTGGCTACTGTATTGAACACCACAGCTCCAGAAAATTAACTGTGTATGTGCAGGTGTATAGGCATATTTAGAAAATCTAGGGCCAGCCTAGGCAACAAGTGAGACCACGTTTATTAAAACATTAACTGGGCATGGTGGCATGCACCTGCAGTCCTACGTGCTTGGAAGGCTGAAATGGGAGGATCTCTTGGGGCTAGAGTTCAAGGTTACAGTAGCTATGATCATGCCACTGCACTCCCAGCGTGTGCAACAGAGTGAGACCCTGCTAAAAAAAATTAGGACCAAAGTGGGAGGAAAGAGAAGGAAGGAAAATGAAGAAAAAATAGTACCTACTTGGAACTTACTGGAAAAATCCTTTGACCTGTCACCATAATCTCTTTACTCAGGCAATAAGGAGATCCTGCAATCAGTCCTAAAGACAATACCGTCATCATTTATTTTCTGTGATCATTAGGGCACAAGGCTGCCATGCCCACACACAAGCTGGGCACTTCCCTGCATTCATACCTATTGATTGATAGCATTTCAAGTAATCTTGTGCTAGGCAATGGACAAGGGGAAAAGATAATGAAATTGCCTCCTCATTTACCAACCCAAGCCAATAATGTGTCATTGTGTGTGGATGTCAGTTTTATACACCAAGGGTGCCCAATAACAGGTAGGACACCCGCCCTTTTAAAGCAACATAAATCAGGAGTTGTACCAGTAGAGAGGGGTCACCAAGAGGCCACAAGACTCTCAGGCCTTTGCACTGTCTGGTTTCAGGCCTTCAACCTATTCCCTGAGCTGGCAGAAACATGGGATTCTGCATACTTTCTTGGGGATTCCAAGCTGTGTGGATGCTATAAGCAAGTTCCCAAATGAAAGGAGGAAGGGACCACAGAAGGACTAAGTAGATGTGATTGTCCATAAATATGTGACAGAAGATCTTTGCTGGTTTGAGGGGGATTTGGGGGAGGCTGCAAACACAGGCAGCAGGAAGAAAGCCCCCCCACCCCCAACAAGTCGCCCATTTTCCTCTGTTCGTTTTCCTGCTACGTTCTAATTAGGAAGCACTGAAGAAGTCTTGGAAAGTATAAAGAACCAGACATTAATAAGTTTTTCTACATCCAGGAAAAAAAAAAACTTGTTAATTAACCCACATTTCACTTCTCTAAAGTTGTCTTTTTTTTCTTTTCCTCCTGATGTACACATCTGGGCACAGTATTCAGCAAGGTACTGAAATGTTTAACTGCTGCTACCACTACCCTGGTCCTTTCTGTTCAAGAGAGATTCGCCTTTTTCATCATAAATTCTTTTGTTTTTCCCTGTGGCCAGCTGCTACAAAGATGCAGTCAATTTAGATTAAACAGGCTGAGGAGTGCTATTCAGTATGTCAGCCAGGCACACTTCTCTAAATACAGTGTGCATCAGGTACAGCTTAAAAAGAAAAGTCAGGGGGCTGTTCAAAGAGGGGCATGCACTTTGTTTTAAGTCTAGGAACAAGAGAAGGATCCTTGGAGTGCAGATGTGGGTTTTTCCATATTCAGCGCTGGGAGCAGCTCTTGCCCTTTCTTTCTGCCTGTCTTCACCCTCGTCCTGCTCCTCCCCTTCCCCTGCTGCCACTGCTTTCTATCTCCATTGTTCCCTTAAGCCCAGCAGCCAATGTGCAGCCAGGCCCAGCACACGCTCCGCAGCCAGCAACTTCCTCTGAAGCCGCAACGCATAATTACAACCAGCTGCTCTGGGCTGCTAGCTGGCCAGCTCTGCAAACAAGCATCCCGATACCCCGAGTTCCAGGGAGGCAACAGCCTGATCTTGGCAGCAACAAATTCTCTGAAGGAAGTGCCCACACCCTTGTAAGAAGAGGGAGCAGCCCTTCTCTCTCTTGTGGCTTCCAGAGGCCACTGCTGGTTCGGGTCTGGTTCCCCTCTGGCAGGACTCTCCATGTCAGAGACGGTTGGTTCTGTTGTTAACGGGAAGGTGCCTGCTTTCACCTGCAGCTGCCCTCGTGCGACTGGCCTATTGTCTGACTGCTGTGACCACCAGCAGAATGGCGTGTCCTAGGCAGTAGCATTAGGAGCCCTGGCTTCTGGTCAGTGTCTCAGCTGAGGCATTTTGTGAATGTATACAGAGATAGGGGTAGGAAACTGCGCTGCCCTCGGTGAGCATGAGGCTAAAAGACAACTGATGTTTAAGAAGATACCAGCGAAAACCCAAACAAGCCTAACTTAACTTCCCTAAGGAGAGTAGCATGTGGGCAAGAGAGCTGAGGGTTCCTCCAGGCCCCGCCTCAGAGCTGTGGGTTCACTTTGGGGCCTCAGTGATCTTTCAGGCTTGGCTACAAGGATGACTCTGATCCAAAATTAGGCTTTGAATGTGTAACACAAGGCTCTCAGCCCCACCCACCGCCTCGCTCCACCCTATGCTGTTTCTTTAGAGCCTGGCTGTGGGCCAGAGCTGGCCCTTCTGGCTCTTGGGGGAAGGGCTGGCCACAGTGTTCTGTTTCCAGGCAGGGCTTTAGCGTGGGTGAAGGTGCATGGCACAATCTGGGAAGAGGAGGGGAGATCAATACACTTGGGAAGGGCACCCAACACCAGCCCCATCAACCTCAAGCTGGAGAGGGCCATGCAAGGGGCAGGTGTGCCACCTGGGGCTGCTGCATTGCCCCCACCCACCTGTGCCTCCCAGCCTAGGCTCCTAATAGTCCTGCTGAGAGTGAGCCAGGCCAGGAGGACTGCCCTGTCATGCCCAATCTCGTGAGGTGGGAAGCAGCTGGGAGTCTGCTATTGAAAGGGAGCTGCTCATTTTACAGGGCGATTTCCCAGGGATGCCGGCCCTGGCAGTAGTGGCTCAAGTGGGGCCGACAGGAGCATCTTCGAGCGGGTTTGTTCTTTCCGTCTGAGCCTGCGCAGCCATGCCATGGCCAGCAGCAGCTGGCTGTCTATTGTACTGGGTTTCCCATTTGCAGCCCTCTTTGTTTCAGTACTAAAAAATCTCAGGAAACTTTTCTGGCTGAGTGGTACTGGGCAGGTACTGGGGGGCACTTACTGGGAAGGAATAATAGCAGACTGGGTTGGCAAACGGGATGCAGAGAATTAAGTTGTTGTTGGATGTGTGTGAGCAATGGAGTTGGAAGCTCATCTGCTATCGCTTTTCTGTGCTTCTTCATCAGTTTCTAATAAGCTTTACAATTTAATTCCCTAGGAAAAAAAAATATTAGTGTAAGGCGCTCTTTTGGTGTTCAACCCATGCTTTCCCTTCTGATTCTTAAGCCTGGCTACACTTTAGAAGCTCACACAAAACAGGCTCATGTCTGTAATAGCATCACGATGCAGCTATTTCAGCCTGCAGATTACTTGTGCAGCATGACTGGATCCTCCACTTAGAGCAGTCTGGAGGTCCCAGTGACGCAGTAATATGATTTTCAGCAGGTTTTTCTCTGGGCTTGCAATGAGGAACAAACTTAACAAGCAAACAGTCATGTCTGAGCTCTCACTTTCCTGCAAACTTCACTTGAGAACCTCAGAGATGAGAGTGTTGCTTTAGAAGCCTTCCTAGAGAAGGAATATGGAGAAGGCACCTGCAGCCCTGTGAGATCAGTAAGTGGAGGGGAAAAAAAGATGTAAAAAAACAGAAAAAGAGAGAGAGAGAGAGAGAGAGAGAGGGAGAAAGCTAGGCTTCAGCATTTGCAGTGGATTTTGAGGCTTACATTTTTCTAACTCTGTCCCTAATTATCTGCATGGACTTGGCAGTTTACTGACTTCTTCCAGTTTAGGTTTTCTCATTTGTAAAATAAAGGAGATGATACCATTTTTCTGCCATTCTACCATGGGGAAGTGTGTGTAAGTGTGTAGTGAGGGTGAGAGAGGAAGCATACTAAAAATGTTAAACATAGTGTAGAAATGCATTTCACAGTAGCCAAGTTAACTATTATTAATAAAAGCATCTACTTGTGCACCTTCTGCAGGTTATCTGTTTATATTTAAATGGATCTTTAGGTGCAGCCACAGATACGGATTTAATGAAATACTCTCAACCAATGAATGAAGCAATATAAGTAGTTTTTCGTCTTCTAATTTTGATAGAAAAAACATTTTCTGTAATTTGTAAACCATCAGATGAGGTTTTATTTTACCTCATTAGGGGACTATGAAGGCTTTCAGGCCTCTTCCAGCAACTCCTAGTGCTTTCCAAAGATGTTCCTGACAGTCTGAGAGCAAGGTATCATGTATCACTCTTTCCACCAACAGATGGAGAAACTGAAGCATGAAGAGGTGACATGAGGTCACCGAGGGAGCAGGTGATGGACTGGCTTCTGGTCTCTTGCTCCAAACCTTGCTCCAATTTGTCTCTCTTACAAACAGCCATCAATAACTTTATCTCCAGGCTGAAGGCTGGCAACCAGGACCCACAATGTGCTGAGCATTTGTATGCAAACGAGCTCTCCACTCCTGGGGAGAACGCAGGGTGCTGAACAGGAATGGAGGAAAAATAAATAATTGTTACTACTGGAGTCTGAAACGCCATCCAAAGCCAGTCTCACAGTGAAATTCCAGAAATAAGGAAGTAATGAGTGTTAAATTCAATATTATCAATCCACTACCAACAGATCAAGATCCTACAAACCTAATGGCAGGACTTCCTAAACATTTACTTTATTAAAAAATCTATTTTTCACACTAAGAGATTTTCCTTCCTTAATATCAGAACTGTGCCAAGAATTAGAAGGATGCCAAGATAATTAAAATTTCATGTTAGTGTTCATATGTTGTGATAATGCATATCACCATGTGTAAGTCAACCAAATGTTTAGGTTGATGGAACATTCCTATTTAAAAATTAAAGTTGTGACCCATTTTCCTTCACATATTGTCTGCTCAAATATGTACCTGTTCCCTTTAGGTTTTCAGCCTGACTCAGCCACTAGCTTTGTGACCTTCGGCAAAGGCCCTGAACCTCAGTCTCCTACTCTACAATGGGAGCAGTCAGGTTTGTCTCAGATTTTTTGCAAAGGCTAATTGACTTCATGTGTGTAAAAGTATTGGAAACAACCCCTGGCACATAGACAGTGCTTAGTGAATGCTATTTCCTTTTCCCCCACCTTTGAATATGTTTGTGCTTAAGTTGTTGGAGCAAGGTATATGAAAGGTATTTTTATTTACCTTGCTCACAATTCTATAAGGTGGCTAAGGAAGGTGCAACTATGCCTTTCATATGTAGAAGAAAACTCTCTCTGAGAGGTAAAGTAATTTGCTCAGAGTCATGCTGCAAATTGGTGCAGAACTAGAAGACTGGCGCCCTAATTCCTAGTCCTGTGATCTTTCCATTAACTTTTTATTGCCACCATTGCCTCCGCCTCAGTGAAAGCTCCTGTTGTAGCCCACCCCCAACCAATTCCAACTCCCAGGATGTGGCTCCTTGGTGCCTCTTTCCACCCCTCCCTGCACTATTGCCCCAGCTTCAATTCCATCCCATTCTTCAGTAACTTCCCTCTACCTCTACCTGGGTCTGGATGCTCAGAGACTAACCTACATAGTGTATGAGTACAGATGACTTTGGGAGGAATGTTCTTTTAAACAAAAGAGGTTGAATTCGATACCATCATACATATTGTGTTGTTAAATATCTACAGCAGGATAAAATCATCCTAAATGTCACCAATCCCTGGGGAACTTATTAATAATTAAGCATTTTTAGTTCACTTAGAAATGCAGATTCCATTTAACAACAGAATGTACACTAAATATGTCCATTATATTGCAGTTTGCAGCAGAATATGTTAGAGATCTCAGCTGGGTTTCTCCAGGACAGATGACAAAGTTAATGCAGGTATCAGTCTTTCCTAAAGGCAGCAGAGGAGCCAAAAGCAGCATCCTAGATTGGTTGATAGGGTTTGTGTTTATTAGGAGTGTTTATTAGGATGACTAATAATGGAAGAGACAACTTGGCAAGGGTAGGAGTGGATTGGAGGAGAGCCGGGAGAAGCCCAAAGAAAATGGGATGATCTCGAAAAACACAAGGAAGGGCAGCAACCCAGGGTTTGTGGTGCGTGAATAATTTGTCCACACACTGATTTTTAAGGTTTTCAAGGAATAGGCAAATAAAACTATCATTTTATATGTTCCACTTGCTTGGAAAGCCATTTACATTTTTGTTTGGCTTATTCCAGAAAGATATACAGTCATGGTTACACACACACACACACACACACCACACACGTACTCTTCCACACACACACACACACTTCACACACATATACACACACACATACACACATGCACAGATATTTTTCTTTAAAAAGCAGTTTTATTTCCTGGGCAAAGACAGAACAGTCAATATCAAGAAAGAATGAGGAAGAAGGGAAGGGCTAGAGGAAGGAGTGGAGGGAGGAAGGCAGGCAAGAAAATAGGCTGGCAGTCTTCTTTGTCTTTTCCAGAGATTTACTGTTCCTTCCTAGGCCCACCAAAAAAGGTTCCTTTTGAAGATGATAAAGAGGAGGGAGGAAAAGAGAGAGAAATTGAGATAAAGAGAAAGTGGGGAGTGGCAGTGGTGAGATGCAGGGAAATTAGTTTATCCTGGCATTCGTGTTGGAGCCCTAACTCACTGTGCAATGTGGGATCTTGGGCATGTTATTTAGCTTCTCTCTAGGTCCCTTTCCCACCAGCAGAAGTTTTCATGATCTTAGAGACTCCCTCTAGCCTTAATGTTCCAGAAACCTAAGCTTGAAGCAGGGAGAAGGTGCCTTAAATGGTGCCTGAAAACTTTTGCAAGCTTTCAGCAGAAAATGACTGTGGATAAATACTTCTACTTCCTTGTTTTCCAAACGGAAACTACATTGCAAGCTATGCCACTTCTTTCCTCCCTCACTTAAAGCACCTGCTAACCTAATAAAAAAGCCATAAATTTAGTTGTAAGGGCCCCAACAAAAGAGCAAAATCCTCTCCTACTAGGGCAGCCAGGCTGTCACCAGGAAGTAAAAGCTGCAGGGGAGACTGCTCTTGTGTAGACTGTAGCCAGCCTGGGTGCTGGAGGGGCAGCAAGGTGGAGAGCAGCCCAGAATGAATATGGGCAATGGACTCAGCTAACATTGCAGTTTCTTAATTTCCTTCCTGAGATGATTGGGGTTCAGGGTCCAGTGAGTACCGCCTCAAAGGGACTTCCTGGTCTGAAAACGGTGTGTGCATGTCTGGGGAATACTCCCCAGGTGTTCTCCAAAACCAACATTTTCTGTTGTTTGGGGAGATGGCAAGGGGTATTATTTATCACACAGCTGCCTTGGGAAAACCAGAGAGGGAGCTGAGCTTCAAAACAACTTGTGAACAACTTAGAGACTATGAACATGGCAGAGAAAGAGGATTCAGAGCCAAACAGACTGATAAACTCAATTATCTGGATGGTTTTCATTAGCCACCCATTTTCCTTTTCTGAAAGTCACAATTGTTTTCTCCTGCTATGAACCACCACTTCCCCAGAGAGAACAGTGTTTATTATATTTCAACATTCATAGAAGCAGGTGGTGAGCTTTCCCATTCTGCCTTAACATACACACACATACACCACTACCACCACCACCACTAACAATCTGATAATGCAAAGAATTGCTTTGCTCTGTTTCTTTAAAAAATCTAAAAAATCTCCTTGGGTACCGTCAAGGCTAATCATCACAATATGTTTATAACCAAGCGGGTACCATCACCTATGGTCCATATGTTGCTTCAGATAGGGACTGTGGGGTCATATTAGATAGGGCATGGCCTCCTCTTCAGCAGGATTAACAGAAAATGTGTGCACGTGTGTGTGTGTGTGTGTGTGTGTGTGTGTGTGTGTGTGTGTGTTTGAGAATTGTTACCAGGTTTAGCTCCTGGAATTTCTCACACTGTAGGTTCCTGGCATAGAAAAGCATCTTTGAAATTTCTAGGGTTCTAAGCATAATCACAGATTTTTCAAGCTGGCAGGAGAAGGGTCCAACCAACTCACTGTGTAGATGATTAAACTGTGGCTCCAAGAAGTCAGCAAGATTAAGGGTGGGTCACCCAGCTGGTTGGTTGGAGATCCAGGAATGGAATCTTGGCTTCCAGGTTCCCTGTCCTGTGCTCTTTCTACTCAGTGTGGATTTGAGATCTGTTTTGCAGAATTTCCTTTAGGTTTTGTACTCAGCTGGAGACAATAAATTGTGTTATGGGTTTACGTATCCAAAGTCTTCACTAGCCAAGTGCTCCCCAGCACTCTCCGTGCTGGCCCACACTGTCGCAAGGCCACATCTCTCCAGAAAGGTATGGCAGGAACACTCTGCTCTGACAGAACACATGTGCTTTTTCATTAAAATCCCTTTTCTTTGTTCTCAGGTTAATTTCTCTTTGGCCTCAATTTCTTTTTTATCTGTGCCTATTCATTTATATTAGTTTGTATAGCAACACTTACATAACTCATCTTTAAATCTGGCAGACACCGAACATAGCTAAATGCAACTCATAGAACCTGAAAAGCAATCAAAGTTTCTGCAGTGTTTCTTATCCTCTCCTTATAGTGATCATATGATAAGTGGGAACTTTGAAATCATGTCAGTATCAAACCTCTCTTCTGAAGATGAGGCTAAATGACTTGCCCAAGGGTAGTGCACAGAGCTGGGAATGGAATGGTCCCTCAGACTCACTGACTTCTTCTTTCAATTATGCCACAATACTTATGAACCTGCCAAAATCTACATATACGCCCTCTCTTTGCTCTTTTCCAAATCCCTGGTACAGATACTAGAGGGCAATGAGATGGACGGGACATGTGCATAGAAAGAATATGGAGAGGACAGGATAAGGCCTGAACAATCCAGCTTGTGCTGTTCAGTGAATGAGCCACAACCCACAAGTGCATATTTAAGTTAAAATTAAGTGAAATTAAACGTCTAGTTCCTTAGTTGGACTAACCACCTTTCAAGTGTTCAGGAGCCAGAAGTGGCTAATGGCTACAATATTATACAGCATTGATATGAAACATTGCTGTCATAGCAGAAACTTCTAGACCTTCAGCCATCAGGACCAAATAATAATAATTACCACATACTGAGCCCCAACAGCATACCACACCCTGTCATTGGTGTTTTATGCCAATTATCTACATATTATTATTTGTATTTGCCAGAGGAAGAAACTGACATGTAAAATTCTTAATAATTTGCCCTCAGTGTTCGATAGTAAATGGCAGAAATATGAACACAGATCTGTTGAGGGCAAACTACAACATGACCTCCATTTCTCTGTGAGGAGCCATAAGGACTGGTAACAATCTAGCAAACATTTATTGAGCACCTACTATGCGCCAGGTACTATTCTACAAGGTAGCATAAATATTCATAGACTCCTCTATAAGGTAGGTATGATTATTATCTCAATTTTATAGGTGAGATTATACCCTCTTCTGATCACCTGGCTACTAAACAATAGAGTCAAGATTTGAACCCAGGCCACCTGACTCTATAACCTGCGTTCCAAACTGCCACACTCCACTAATGAACAATTGGTGGTTGTGTCTGGGTTGTATGAAAGTCAGGGACTGACCTGTGGCTTACTGTTCCCATCGTTATTCACAGGGTCAGTTGCTATTTCCAGATGGGCTTCTTTGCCAGGCCGGTCCTCAAATACCTCTGGTCAGAAGGATCTGCTCTGCTTCTCCCTGCTGCTGGCCAGCAAAGTCTGTTGCTTTCTCTGCAAAGCTGTTACAGCTAGAAGTCATCACAAAAAGTGCATTTGAGTAAGTCTTAACGTGGGGTCTTTGGCCTGCTCCTTCAAGTTGTCCCACCGCAGCTTACCACAGGGCAACTTTAAGAGCACCCTGTTGACATTCCTTCTTAACATTTGACTAGCCCAGAGGACACCCCTTCAGTCCTGGTGAGCTGGCTGCATTCCAGGGCATGTTGGTAAATCTAGCAACTCCTTTAATGTGCAGCAGTCTAATAGGCTTGAGAACTGGCTCAAAAAGTTGGCAATGATATTTGCGGCACTGGTCTGTAGATTTGTATTTAGTTTGGTCTAAAACCAGGAGGCATATGGACACCATATTCCACTTGCCAGCCTCATCAGGATATTCTGATTTCTTTCTTTTTTTTTTTTTTTTTTTTGCTCTATTTTTCCATCGCTTTGATATTTTTTTTAGAGCATTACTCCTATCTGAGAATTGAAATTCTGTGGTAATTTTTAATTGTGTTTCAGTGGTGAAACTCTTTGGCTGCCAACAGGATTTTCCTTGCATGAGTTAGTATTTTGTCTTGGTCAACTTTTTGACTTTTCAAACCCTTAGGCTGTCTGAAAGACAAGCCAAAATCCTTTGAAGACTGTTTCAATGAGGCTGGGTCAATGGTCACCATATGAAAATTCATCAATGACTTTAAGAGAAGATGGCCTGTGGATTGTAAAGTTGGAAGTGCCTCCCTTAAGACCTGGAAACTTAGGTTTCTTTATGTATTATGGAACAAATACATACTCAGACCAGCCTCAAACTATTGGTGGTATGTCCTGGCTGTGGGCAATACCAGCAAATAACTGGCAGGATCTTCCTGGGATCCTATAGAGCTTCTTTAGTGAGGGCAATAACAGGCCATTTGGAAGCCAACTCATGTTATTAAAGACTGTAAACTTGGAAGGTACGATGCACTTCCTCCACATGATGTGCCACCAGGACCACAGAAAGTCACTCCCACCTCCCCACTGCAGCCCAAATACACAGCTGTCTTGCAAGAGCACAACTGACCTTATTGTGCAATCACTGGCTTGCCAGGATGCTGACCTGAATTTTGCTACAATAGAAAAGTATGGAAAGCATGTGAGAGCTATCTTATCGTTCTCAAAATTTTTTTCTCCTTCAAAAAAGATGATGAACTTGAAATCTTTCTGCCTGTCCTTGGCAACCCACATAATAAAGAACGGGAGATACTGCTATCTAAGTAGCTTCTTCCATTTCAACTCAAAAATTTTCTCATGGGCAGGCCTGGGACTTACAACTCATGATTCCAGTCCTAGCTTCCTTAAGGTGGAACACGTTCACATTTTAAAACCAAATTGGCACGAATACTTCAAGAGGTAATACATTCCCTCTCGTTGGAGAGACCTGAGCACAAGCTGGCTGGCTATTTGTTTATTTTTATTTATTATTTTTCCATCTCTCTCTCCTAGTACTGGCTATTTAGAGGGCATACTGTGATGGGGATTTAAGAACTGGTCAGATGGCCAGACTAGATAACCCAATCCAACCCTGACAGGCTTTGATTCTAGCTTGTTCTTCAGTCTACAAGTGTCTGTATCCATAATGTTCTATTCTTTAAATAGACCATGCTTTTCCTTCTCAGGATCTTTGCCTGTGCTGTGTGCATGTGTGTGGTGTTTTTAAATTTTCCTGAAACATCAACATGTCCCACCCCTGTACATGGCTAGTGTGGACTTTTTTTTTTTTTAATTTTTCAAATGTTAATGTAAATGTTTTCTGCTTAGGGAGGCCATTTCTAATCCATCTGCCTATATAGATACACTACGTTATTCTCTATCTCTGTACCGAATTCTGCCCCCGCCAAATGTATGCAGTTTGTAAATATATCTATAATTGTTTGTCAGTTGGTTGGCTGTAGCCTGTAGGAGGGACCCGTGTCTATTTTATTCATTAATGTATATCTGTGCTTAGTGTATAACAGGCACTTAAATAATTTTCAAATATCTGGCTGAATGGATGAATATTAAAATCAGATTAAAGTCATTTATAGAAACTACACTGCAGAACTTTTTAGATGGAAGACATGCTTAGAGACAATCTATTCCATTGTTTACCAGAGAAGTATAAATACTTCAGTTTCTTCTTTCCTTACTCTGCAAGGCTGATGATTGAGCTATATACATTTCTAAGTGCTATATAGCTATTTTTGATTAGGTCACCTGTTGGGACTTGCTTACTGTATCATCAGAAATCCCAGCAAGAGAAAAGAGAATTTTTTGTTTTGTTTTGTTTGCTTTTCAAACAATATCAAGGGCTTGGAAATGTACATATAATCAATTTTTTTCAGATCATCTGGAATAATGTATCTTCCTTCGGATTTCATATAGCCCCAGCTTGTTTGTGGGAAGTGGGTGGGTACTGAGGTCTTCCTTCGGTCCTGTGGGTGCACAGTGACCCTGCTTGTCTGGCTCTTGGGCACCATAGTGGACTCTCCAGGTGGGGGCTGGCCACACCGAGTGTGTGTGGGACCAAAGTAGTAGGCACCAATGACCAAATGCATCAAGAATAAAGAGGGAGGAGGGCGGGTTCCTGAAAATAGAAGCACATCACAAAATAGATGACGAGTTGATAATGCCTTGAGGCTTTTGTTCAGAACACTCTGGCACTATAAAGGGAAAAATGACAGTGCCATATTCTTCTGTGAAGTGTGAGTCCGTTTCTCTTCAAGAGTTCTTCCCAAAGAAGGCCTTGTGGGTTGTGGCTAACTCAGTTTTCCATTTTTATCCAGATTTGTTCTTTAACGCAAGTGTTATTCTTTTTCAGGGATTGCTGTATCATCACATTAACAATAAGATAAACAAACTTGACAAAAATTCACTGAAAACAATAAATGTGGTAATTGCATATTCTTGTCCTAGGTATTCCCTTTTTCCTCTCAATTAAAAAGCAGTTCCAGCAGTTGTGAATGCTGTATCATTTGTTCACCTTAAATAAATACTTTTGAATCTAAAAATATAGTAGAAATAAAACTTTCTGAAAAAAATAAAAAGCTGAAAGTGTCACATCAAAAATAAGAAATGGATTTTAGGGGATCAGGATGGTTTTCAAGAGGTTAATGTTTCCTGACTAGCCAACCCCATTTCAGGCCTCTATCTAGGGGATCTAAAGTCTACACCAAACAGCCAGCCCAGAACTCTAGCAGGATAGTATAAACACCCACTCAGATATCTTAGATTCGTTTATACTTAAAAATATGAGTTAACTATGCTCATTGGCAGATGTTTCATAAAAGTACAGGATTTCAAGTAGCATTTGGTCAGCCCAAGACTATTATCTAGTAATTTATTTTAATTAGCTTTGCTTGAACTAAAAACATGATTTTTGTTTGTTTGTTTTGAGACAGAGTCTTACTCTGTCGCCCGGGCTGGTGTGCAATGGTGTTAGCTCACTGCAACCTCTGCCTCCCAGGTTCAAGTGATTTTTCTACCTTCGCCTCCACCTCCTGGGATTACAAGTGCCCCGCTAATTTTTGTATTTTTTAGTAGAGACGGATTTTCACCATGTTGGTCAGGCTGGTCTTGAACTCCTGACCTCAGGTGATCCGCCTCCCAAAGTGCTGGAATTACAGGTGTGAGTCACTGCACCTGGCAAAAAAACATGATTCTTAACTGTGAGCAACAGTGAAAATTTGTAAGACTTCTACTAGATAGTGGTGCACAAGAGTTTGCCACTGCTAGGGTCCTGGACTCAGCCTCATGTCTCTATCTACAGGTAACTGGTGCTAGAACTGACCAGGCAATCTTCAGAAAGAACCAAAGTGACCTGACCACATTAGCATTCACACCTGATCCATGGAACGGCCTGGCTCTGTACCCTTCAGGTCATTATAACCTGTCTCCTCCCACTCACCGGCAGCCTTTTCAGAGGCAGGTTATGAACACTTAGAGATCTGATACAGCCTCTTCTTCTGTGCTCACACTTCCCTCATGACACGCCAGAACCAACACATCAGAGCAGACACACTCATAATAAGACCAAAAAGCAGCCAGAGTGCTGACAATTTTACACCTGGGCCAGATGCCAGAACTGACTACGGGGAGGTGCAGGGAGGGAGGGGATGCCCTACTCTCAACACTTTTTTGAAAACACAGGTTAGGGTTACTATTAACTTGGTGCTACTAGGAGACTCTTTTTGTTTGTTTGTTTTTTCCTCTAGATCCTTTGAAGATAGGGCCTCAGGTGAGGTCAAAAAACAGTTTTTAGACCTCAGACATATATGGAACAAGCAGAGCTGGTAAGTGAGGGGCAGAACCCTTATTATCAGCCCTGCGTTGGCCAATGGGAGGCTGGGACTCTTTTCATGTTGCTGTGTTAGTCATCCATACAGCATTTATGCACCTCAAATAGGCTAAAATATTTTTTACCTCACAGTTTTTTTTTGTGAGTTAGGAATTCAGGGATAGCTTAACTGCATGATTTTGGCCCAGAGTCTCTCACCAGGCCAAGCTGTTGGCCACGGCTGCTGTCATCTGAGGATCCTCTTCCCAGAGGGCTCACTCACATGGCTGGTGAGTTGCTGCTGGCTGATGGTGGAGGCCTCAGTTCCTTGAAACATGGGCCACTCCAAACAACTCATAACGTCGTGCCTGGCTTTCCCCAGAATGAGTGATACAAGGAACAGCAAGATAGAAGCCACAATGTCTTTTATGGGCTTCAAAGTCACACTGTCATTTTGCAGTTCACTTGGTCACACAGGTTAGTCCTGCTTCATAGGGGAGGGGAATACACAAGAACATAAATACCAGGAGGCAAGGGTCACTGTAGATCATCTGGGAGGCTGGCAACCGCAGCTGCCTATCCGCCCTGCCATTGCCTCCGGGAATCAGTCTGCCCAATGCCTGAACTTCTAACAGCTATACAAATCCGATGCTCATGGAGATTCTCGACTATCCTTTTAGAGAAGGGTCCACAGCTCCCGATCTACCTGTGTCATGTGTGTGCTGGCTCAGTCCCTTGCCCCAGCCACCACGCCTCTGCTTGGGCACAGTGTGCAAGTGGGGATGGCTAGAAAGAAGGCTCTGACGAGCTAGATACACAATCATGGCTTAGAATTCGACTTTAAAGCCAGGCCCACCCCCAGAGACTTTTCTGGTTCTAAAATGGCCATCCAAACCTATTTAAGTGCCTGAGTTACACCTGTGAGGCTCTGGGGAGAATGCGGCCTCACTGGATTTCTGCTCTTTTCCTGGAGGGGAAATAACCTTGATGACTCAGATGGGGGTGGAGAAGCTGTTAGCAGCTGTTGGGTTCACCTTTGGTGTAAATCTGGAAATACCAGTGAGCCACCATCATTTTCTGCAAGATAATCTAACCTAATTTCAACTGTAAAATTTAAATTTTCAAATGTACTGAAGAGATAGTACATGCCAGACAGTTATACACAGTATTTCCCTTAATCGTCATAAAAAAACCTGTGTTGTAGGTATCAGGTCAACCATTTTATAGAGGAGTGAACTGAAGCCCCAGAGGTTAATAACTGCCCAAATTCCCAGCTAGCAAATGGGGGAGTCGCGGTTCTACCCCGTGCGTCTGCCTCCCGAACCCGTGTGATACAGCTCTGTCAGAACTCTCGAGAAGAGAAGGGGCATAAATCACAGAAGGTCTATCCAGGGAGCGGAGGGAGAGGGGGAGTGCCCCACACAGCCGCAGCAGCCAGGCATGAGGAGGATGGGGGCTGGGGCAGCAGAGGACAGATGGGAGCTCCTGTTAGGAGCCACGTTTCCTCGGCTCCGAACGCTTGCTCCTGAGTCTCTGCAACAGCGATGCCAGGTCTGTCTCAAGGGCGGCAAACTGTGCCTCTCCCTCCTCCTACAAGGAGAGTCGGGTTGTTCATAATGATAGCTACTCTATGCCAGGCTTCCTGCTAAGTTAAGAACCACTTTTTAAAAATCCTCACAACATTCCTAGGAAGTAAATACTATTCCCTGCATTTGATGGCTAGGGAGGTGCGGAGCTGGGGAGTTTAGGAACATCCCCAAGGTGACAGAGCCCCAAGGTGTCCATGCTCACGTTTCAAACCAGGCTTCTGACTTTAGGGCCAGCAGAACTCTTAACCCCATGTTCCACAAGGCAGAATTTGTGGGGTCCGGCGACCACATGGGCCGTTCATCTTTGCAGGAACCGACAGCGTTAGCTCCGACAGAGAGGGCAGGGACCCCGCGGCTCCTCCAGGAAGGCGGCTCGCCCGCCGGCCCAGGGACCTCCTAGGCGAGCCTCCCGCTCTCGGGCTCGGCCAGAACCCGCTGCTTAGGGCCCTTCGGTCAGGTCCCGAATCCTCCCGCAGGCCTCGGCTTTCCCCGAGGGGAGGGCGACTCCCGCCGGGCGGGCCTGCGCTCGGGGTGGACCTGGGCTCCGCGGCCGGGACGGGTGAGCTGGGGAGGGAGGCGCCCAGGCTCGGGCGGGTGTTAGGCGTCGCGGCGCGTGGGGCTGCGCGCGCGGTCCCCACTTTCCCCCCGCAGGTCTGTGTGCGGCTTCGGCGGGAGCCCAGGGCGGCTGGGCCGCAGCAGCCGCGCGCCCGGGGAGGGAGGAGGAGGGGAGGAGGCCGAGGGCGCCCTGCTCCCGGGCCGCCCAGGCCCCGGAGGCTTTGTGTATTCGGAACCGGATTCCCCACCTCCCTCCCCCGCCTCCCATTCCCGCTTTCTTTTTCCCTGACCGAAGTCCCGGTAGAGTATCCAGCAATTAGCACGCGAGGAGGGGTGGAAGGCGGCGGCGGCTGGGGTGGGGGCGGCGAGACCCCCGCTCAGGGCTCGGCTCCGCGCTCCGCCTGCGCTGCCTTCGTGCGCCACCTACCGGCTGCTCCGGGCTGCCGCGGCGCCCGCCAGAGCTGTTCCTAGGCAGATCTTGATCTCCGTGGACAATAGACAATGGGATTTTTTTTTTGGAACAATGATTTATTTTTGGGGGTGGGGATAAGGAGGAAGGAGGGAGGGAGGAAGCAGCAGTGTGTTTGTCATCGCTTTAGAAAAAAAAACCTCTGTTCTATCATTGTTTCTGCATATCCATTATATTGAGGACAAAAGAACCCCGTTCTGGAACAACAAAGCCAAGGGAAATGTTTTCTGTGGCTGACATTTAATTGTGTGCACAAGGTGCTACATTATCATGGGGAGAGACTGTAAGAAGAATAGGACACAGCTTCGGTTCAGAAGCCCAACTTTCCTGCTTTAAGATGTGAGCTTACATGTGCCCCATTTTAGATTGTCTGGTATATCTCCACTCATGTTATACCCGACGCACAATTCTACGTTTCCTTAGAGTTTTCCGACCCACCGCAAGGATTCCTTGGGGATTATTTTTGCACCACCTCCAAGGTCTATTCTTCTTACAGCTAACGGGGATCATCATGTTTGGCTTCACAACCTCCCTACGTGTTTCTTTTTCAGAAGCTGTTAGGGACCTTGGAGAACCCGTAGTCCAACCCTCTGATTTTACAGATGAAAGAGGTAGAATGTCTAGTCCAAAGTCACAGAGGTAATTAGAGAGGGAGGTAGGACCAGAACTCTTGTTTCCTAATCCCTGGTCCCTACGACCTGCTGTTTGATGTCCTAATGCCCAGCACTCCCGTTGTTGCTCACTCCTTGGCCTCCTTTCTAGCAGGAGAAACCCTCTACACAGCGAGTTGTATTCCACAAAGATGGATGCCAACTCAGGACGAGGGGACAGAAGTGTAAGCTTCCTGGCTTGGTGGCAATCTCTTTCACCCCCCTTTCCACCCCAACACCTCTGTAGAGTGAAGAAGAGGAGCGGTGTGGATGGCATCTTCATTTATTTATTTCATTATTTTGCTGTGATAAGTTAATATGTAAAACCTTTTGCGATTGTCCCCATCTCTCCAGAAAACATTCTCCCTGGGATGCAAGGGCCTGAGCTCCACCTCAGATACGAGGCTAACCAGAAGCATAACAAAAAATGTGTTCCATCTTTGGAAATTGTACTGAATGGTCTCTTGGCAAAGGTGATTTGCCCTTGGGAACTTGAATGATATGGATTTCCTTCTAAGGCTCGTGAAAAATCCGTGGGGAGAGGCAGATAGTTGATCATCCTGGAGAACAGAGACATTTTTCTTTTGCCACCTTCCAAAACACTGCAACAGACGGCACTCCCCTTTAAACTATTACTGTGTCACACTGAGACACAAGAATTTTCAAGTTTCAGATGAGAAGCTCAGTAAACATCTTTGCACATCCAAAATGAGTCAACCCATCATAACAGCCTGCTTGTTTTAAAAGTTGTTCAGTCTGTTTAAAGCAAATAGACCAATCTCACAGTCTGCAGACAACTAGACAACCAGCAGAGAAGATTTCAAAACAAAAGGCCAGAGCATTCCCTAACTCTCTTTAAACTGTCTTCTAAAAGCATTGGAAAGAAGAAAACACACTTGGGTTGTAAACAATTTCTAAAGCTTTCTGTTGGGTTTTGGCACTTTAAGAGAACTGGTTTATCCAGGGGCCATGTGACAGGAGCCTGTTAACAGGAAGCTTAGATCTCGAAACCTCCTCGTTTTCCTTTGTTTGTTCCTTTTTTTTTCCTACAGGGCAGTGATTTATCCCGTCTCTACAGAAAGATCCACAGTTCAATGATATTCTAATATGACAACCACACACTTACAAACACCTTGCCTCAAGGATTTTGTGAGAATCAAATGTGATCAAATGAGATAATGTAGGTGAAAGTACTTTAAAAAGCCTAAGGTACTCTTCAGATGTGAGGTCTTATTCCCTCATATTTGAGTGTTTGAAGGCATGGAAATCCTTAATTGGAGCACTGCTGTAACTATGCTGTAGAGCTGTGATTTGGCCTTTTTTTTTTTTTTTTTTTTTAAGAGAGGGTCTCACTGTGTTGCCCAGGCTGAAGTGCAGTGGCACAATCTCGGCTCACTGCAACCTTCACCTCCCGGCTCAAGCGATTCTCCCATTTCAGTCTCCCATATATGACCCATTTTTCAGATAGGAACTTAGGGTTACCCCTCAAGGGTAAAGCTTAACGTAGATCTGAGCATATCTAAATCTCATCTTAAAGAATATCCTCACATCATGTTGGAATCTGGTAAATGCTAACACACTGGTGACTCATTGCTTCCCCGATGTCCTTATTTGGTAGCATGCAAATAAAAATGATCATTTTCAGATTTAGATTTTCTCAAACCGTGGTGCGAGCAGCTATTTTTACTTTTGCTTCAGTCACCATTCTCTGTAGTAGAAAGTGTATTTAGAGTTGTAAAAACTGTTTTTCCATTTGCAGCCTACATTTAAATATAGGATACAGCCACTAAAGTACTCTCTTGTCAGATACAGGAGTCACCATAGTGAAATCCAGGACTTCTGACATCTGGCCCTCATTTTCATACATTTAAGGACTCCATATCACTAACTTCACACGTGCTTGCTAAGACTATTTCCATAGCACTTCCCCTTAGGACACCTCAGTTGACTTGCAGATGTTCTACTGCCAATTCTCTTAAGATTCATCTTTGAGAGTGGTGCGTCCATTGGAAAGATATCCAACTTGCAGAAAGTGAAACCTCACCCAGTCACTTGGCTTCTCTATTACAGGCCATGGGACCCTGTACTTGGCTCAGCAAGAAATGACTGATGTCACCAAAAAATGAGTAAATCTGAGAACCCTAACTTCCCAATAGTTGTTATCCTGTCCCACCAAAACCAAAAGTCGGGCATGGTGGCTCACACCTGTAATTTTAGAGGTGGCCAGGGCAGGAGTATCACTTGAGGTCAAGAGTTTGAGACCAGCCTGGGCAAAATAGTGAGACCCCATTTCTACAAATAAGTAAATAAATTAAACACCCAAACCTGCTATCACGTTTCTCCAGGGGTCAGAGCTGGAGTTTACCTCCTGCTCAGAAAGCTCCTGCTGGGTCGAGGGAGCTTCAGACGCATCATCGGGTTTCACCCCAGGACTCTATGTGACCTGCATCCCAGCCTTGACTCAGCAGCCTGCACTGTGACTAACTTCCTGTGACTGGGCTTTCAGATGTTGATGCTGATGATGTCCCTGCCAGGATAACCGGTCCAGATTGGCCAGCTGCGAGAATCATTTCAAGTGGGTTTCAAGTAAATCACTTTCTGATCACCAATCTCTTTCTCTTTGATCAAATCTCCTGTGTCTCTTGGGGCCAGGTTAGTGGCACTAACTCACTGAATGCTTTTTGTTTTGAGACAGAATTTCTCTCTTATTGCCCAGGCTGGAGTGCAATGGCGTGATCTTGGCTCACTGCACTCTCTGCCTCCTGGATTCAAGCGATTCTCCTGCCTCAGCCTCCTGAGTAGCTGGGATTACAGGCATGCAACATGACCGACTAATTTTGTATTTTTAGTAGAGATGGGGTTTCTCCATGTTGGTCAGGCTGGTCTCGAGCTCCCGACCTCAGGTGATCCACCCGCCTTAGCCTCCCAAAGTACTGGGATTACAGGCATGAGCCAATGCACTCAACCTGGATGCTTATGTTTATGAGGCTTTTGGGGGTAGGTAGATGAACCTTCCTTGTTCTCCTACCCTGGCTATCTTCTCTTATTTCAGATTTTGTGATAAACTGGAAGACTTAGACCCAGAATTTGACACCAAAGCCTGATGACACGTGGGACAGTGCCTGGCCACTGAACCTGCCCTCAGAGCAGGTGGCTAGAGGCAGGAAATAAAAGGATGCTGCTAGGTGTTGCACCTTAGGCAACAGAGTAGGCTCTCTTTGTCTAAAGCCACCTGCCCTATACCCATCCCAAATGGGGGCATGGCCACTGGGGTGTCCTCCACTATCCCTTCAGACTCCACCATCTTTACTGGGGACTTTGGCCCCTGTAAATTCTTGCAACATATGAAATGCCCAGTGGAAATGTAAAATAATCATGTCATCTTTCACACATTTATGGTATGTTGGCAATGTTTCTAATAGCCACTAAGGGACAAGAGTTTATCTTTCTATCTTACATCTCATAAATCTCTTCCTTTTTATCATCCCTAGTGTAAATTGTGCTTAGACCAATAACACGTTTAAAATTATGGAGCTTTTCATCACTACGGAGATGCTCTTGCCTGTGATAGGAATGATGGCTACATCTGAACCTGAGCAAATTTATTTTTTCTCTTCGTCTGCATCAGGGTGACCTCTGGAAGGTAAGTGAAAGATTTTCACTTAGCTGGGCACAGGCTTTGTTCAAGGCATCTGCTTGTGAGAGCCAGTGTTTAAGGGGGAGGTTTGGGCCTAGGGGAGAGAGAGCTGGGCAATCTGTGTCTCTGTTCTTCCTTAGAGTTTCTTTTTCAAACTCCAAACTGAGGGCGAGTCGTCTGAGCTCTCTTACTGCAGTGAGGAACCTGGGTTGTGTCAATATAGGTCAGTTATTTAACCTGTCTGTGCCTCAGTCTTCTTTGGGGATAATAATAGCTCTATCAGTTCATTGTAAGGATCGAGACTACTAGAACGTGTGAAGAGTTCAGCACAGTGCCTGGCGCATAAGAAGCACTTTTAAGTGGCAGCAGCATCATGACCATAACTGTTTCTGTGCTCCAGTTTCCGTATGGCAGCTTTTGCCCTGCCAGGTCCCTAGAGCTGCTGGAGGAGTCCACGCACCATAAATGTTGCTGCACCTCTGGCTATGGTGCCGTGAATCTTCATCTCAGTCTCTGCCTCTTGGGCAAGGAATAAGCATGGGCAGAGTTGGCGACAAACTGGCAGAAACTCCAATCCCAGGCATAGATGGAGTCCTCAGACAGTTCTTGCCTCTTCTTTCCACTGCTGACTGCTGTTTCTCACGTAGGTCATCCAGCTGCTCTCACTCTCAGCCTGCCACACCTGCACAGCATCGTGGACGGTTGCCAGAGCAGTCTGCGGAGGGCTCTTTCCACCCTCTGCCAAACACTTGAGCTCCATTGAGTCTTTCTTTCTGCCCACACAGCTCTAGAAGGTCCAGACCCAGGATGGAAATAATCCCCTTTTCCTAGCTGTGATGAGATGTTTATTAGGTAGTTATTTCTCCCCAGATTTTACCCGTATCTAATTGGAGTCCCCTTTTTCAGAAGTACAACCTCATCTTGTCCCCTTTTTTCATCTTGTCCCCTTTTTCAGAAGTACAACCTCATCTACCACTTTCTGCAGTGTTCCTTCGTTCTCCTTGAGGCTAGCTCCTGTTCCCAAATGTGTAGGAGACATCTGTATTCCCATCTCCATCAAACATTGGATTTTTTGATTGAGGGTTATGTTAAGACATTTTCTTCCCCCCTCTAGATAAGACACACGCCATATAATCAGGCCATCCTTAACCAAAACACTTGCCCTTCTCTCTGGGAGGAAAGGTGAATGCCATGCCAATCTCCCTCTCATCTGACCTCACTGCTTCAAGTTCCTTATTTGCAAATGTTATCAGACATTCATTCATTGTAGAAGCTGAAGAATTGCTTTAGATGGTGTCTGAGTTGGAGCACTGTGAATGTCCCTTTAGGGCTTCAGGGTCTGCTTTCTCTTCTCTTTCTGGGTTGTTGAGTAAGCTCTAAGAATAGCTTGCATTTTCCTCCCTTAGGAACCAGATCCAGCGTAGAAACTATAGTTCTGTTTTTAAAAATGATGGCATATCCTATGTGTTGACGTTTCTTTCTTATCATGGTTCTCCCACCATTTATCTATCTATCAATTACCCTATCATCCATCGATGGCTTCTTGCTGGCTACACGCTTACATCTGAGCCAGAGTACTTTCACTAAAAAGCAGCTGTGCCAAGATATGACTTACCACTGAACAATGGGCTGGTTTTTGCCAGATTCTGTTTGCTCTCAACAAGTGGAATTGGACAGCTCTTTGGTAGCAGCGTGCACTACAGAAGTGCCTAGAAATGCACAGACAGGGTTATTACTGAAGCTAATATAAGTCAATAGAAAAATGCATGGGCAAGGCTCAGAAACAGAGGAAACAGCTTTATCTAAAAAAGGTTGGATATGGCTAAGTGGTGATCAATACTTGCAAAATTAAAAAGGATGCCCATCTTCGATTCCTCTCTCTTTTGCAACCCCAAGTCCAGTTGGTCACTGAGTTTTGTTGTCCTTTCTTTACTTCATAATATCTCTTGCATTTCTTTCTTGCTTTTCCTTCCTACTGTATTCCAGCCCTGGTTAGAGTCTTTTTATCTCATGTGTGGTCCATTGTAATAGCTTTCCAGCTGTCTACCTACTGCACATATTTTCTCTTCAAAAATCACCGTAAAACTGCCATTGGATTAATCTTGTAAAAGTACTATTTCTGGCTGGGCATGGTGGCTTGCACCTGTAATCCCAGTGTTTTGGGAACACGGTCAAGGCAGGAGGGTCGCTTGAGGCCAGGAGTTTGAGACCAGCCTGGGAAACATAGTGACCTCCTCTCTAAAAAGAAAAAAAAAAGCTATCCAGGCATGGTAGTGTAGTCCTAGTTACTCAGGAGGTTGAGGTGGGAGGATGGCTTGAGCCTGGGAGTTCCAGGCTGCAGTGAACTATGGTCACACCACTGCATTCCAGCTTGGGTGACAGAGTGAGACCCTATCTCCAAAAACTAACTAACTAGCTAAATAAATAATGCTTTCTCAAAACTTAGTTACCTGTAATTCTCCAATTTCCCTCTAAGAAGATAGCCACAGTTCTCGTTGTATAGCATTAGAACCCTTCATGAAGCAGCTCTCAATTTACTCATCTTTCCCGTCATCCTTGATTAAACCTCCACTTCTGTCAAATGGATTTACCTCTCCTCATCTAAAATTTTCTTATACCCTTCCAGTTTCTGGATACACCCTTCCTTTTCCTTTCGGCCTTTCCAAATCTTCCCCCATTCTTTGAGGTTCGGTCAAATCTCACTCCCAGCTTGAAATGACCACTCTCCTCAGAATACCCTGAGACATTAATTTTTAATATAATTAATTTTGAGCACTCAGCAAACACTGTCCCATAACTTTTTCCCTAGTGTTTTGAGTTGCTGACTAACTTTCGTGTGCGTACCTCTCATCATATGTCCTGTGTGGTGAGCTCCTCAGAATACCCTGGTTGATTCGTATTCTAACTTCCTTCCAAAGCATCTTGCATGAGCTTGTACTAAGAAGGCATTCAATAATGTTAGACTTAATTAACAGAAGAAAAAGCAACTGAAAAGGAAGACAAACTAGTTAAGCCATTTTCATCATCAGCAAAGTTGACAGGTCCGGAATTTCATTCCTGTGCACGTTGAAGTTGTGCCTGTTGAAATGATGACGAGTGTGTTTTTCATGGCATTATATATCTGGAAAGAATCTTATGAGGGCATCTTGACCAGTTTCTTGGCTCTAAGTCATCAGAGACAAGAGATCTATCATATGCTCAAAGAACCTAGAGAGAAAATTCCTCAGTGTATTGGATAATTAAGTCTCAGGGTTGTATCAACTCTCCCTGTAATAGTTCTCTCCACACACACACACAGCTGTTACTCCAGGCCAATGTCCTGAAATTTCAGTGTACTCAAATTTGCTAAACTCCTACAGTGTGTGTTTAAAATGTAGGCTTCCAGGCCCACTCCAAAGAGTAACATTCACTCATTCTGGAGTTGGGGCACATGAATCTGAAATATATATATTCAATTTATATGTAATATATCTCAGGTGATTCTGATGCAGGTGGTCTGTAAAACACACCGTGAGAGAAGAAAGAAATTTTTCTGATTTAATTTTTTTTAATTTTGGTTTAAGCATATTCATTCCAGGACCATTTCCCATGAACATTAAAAAAAAACAGCTGATTAATAGTTTTTCTTAATAATTGCATGTCCTTACATACACGTTTGTAGCCTCGTGTATATTAAGATCTCTATTAAGTTGAACTCGATATTCAACGCATATTTATTGAGCACCAATGTGCCAGGCATCATAGTTATCAACATGAATGAGTTAAGTACTGAGGTAGATTGATCTTCATTCTTAGGAAGCTCATAGTTTAGTGGGAAAGTAAAAAACAGTGATAATGATGGTGATGACCTATTACCTTTTGTCCAAAGTTTGTAGACATTATATATGTTTACGGCAGTCGAGCAGGAGCAGAGAACTGGGGTTTGTTGTTGGTGGCACTAGGCAGAAAGAGTACGTAACTTGCCCCTTGCTCTGGCTCCTGACTCTGTGCTTCTAGGGCTAATGAATCCTGTCACCCCACCACTCCAACAGCTTTCCAAGAGCCAGTCAGTCAGCCTACTGTGCCTTACTGAACATTTGGAATGATCAGCACTCTGTAAGGCATTTGCAGAGGATGTTGCTCCCTTCCCATGCCCCAGACTTTGACACAATAGTTCCCCAGTCCTTTCTCATTCGTTTGGGTCCCTGTGATTTCCCTGCTACCAACACCAAAGGCTGAGTGCCCTCTGCATTCATAAAATATTTAGTGAGTACTCCAATGTGCAAGGCACTTGCTAAATGATGTGATCAATATAAAAATGAATGAAACACAGATTCTACTCTTAAGGAACTTACAGTCTAGTGCTGAGATGCATCATGTACTGGTCACAAAGTAGACATAAGCAGACATACCATGGGGTCGCCTCCAGCCAGGAATGGGAGCAAGGGGGCTGAAGGTATAGGAGCATTGTGCAAATGGGAGGTGAGTTTGGGATGGAGGTATTGAAGGACATCTAGTGAAGATGACCAGCAAGTAGTTAGAGAACGTGTGACCGGAGCTTGGAAGGAGTGAAAGGCGAGAGACACTGGTGTCATATGAAGCAGGACTGGATTCTATTGTCTAAAGAGTGCAGCAGGCAGGAGAAGGGGAGTTAAAATACGGGAGAGTTGCCTCAGAAACACCGTCTTTTCTAATTATACCTCAATTTAATCACTGAGAGGTTGAATTTGTAGTGTTTGAAAGATGAATTAAAACATTCTATTTCCTGATGTAACTCAGAAAATACATTTTAATTTTTTCCTTGCCCTTTCTTGGGGGATGGGCTTTGAATAATTCCATGTAGTTTGACCAGTGTCTCTACTAGACCTATGAAAGAGAGGCTCTTTGTACTGGGTAGTGCCTCTGTAGTTTTTTTTTTTTTTTTTCTACTAGTAGAAAATGGAAGGAACTACAGATGGAAGAAAGGAAAGAGAACAAGGTCCCTGTTTATGGACACTTCTGTTTGCTGATGTTTAAGGAGAAACATCGTGGATTCTGATTGTGACTTGATTTAGGTGAAATGCGTTCTTTATAAGGCTGGGCTTGCTCTCAGGGCTTCGAAGGACTCCATGTTGAAGACCTTCTGTCTTTGGCATATTAGATTAAAACTATAATCTCCAAAACAGTGCCCTACAGTCTGTGTGGTGCTTTCTGTCTCTGCTTGTGTTTCTATATCTTCTCTCCTTGTTTCTGCTATAGAGTATTGGGCTCAGTGATGGCGGCTGCTTGAATAGGAGCAGAGGAAAGCAAGGTGGAAGAAGAAATAGCTATGAGAGAACATGTAAGTCCATTCTCACCCTGCTATAGAACTACCCGAGACTGGCTAATTTATAAAGAAACAAGGTTTAATTGACTCACAGTTCCACATGCTATACAGGAGGCATGGCTGAGGAGGCCTCAGGAAACCTACAATCGTGGAGCAGGGGTGAAGGGGAAGCAAGAACCTCCTACATGGCAGCAGGAGAGAGAGAGAGTGAAGACGGAGCTGCTTCCCACTTTCAAACAACCATATCTTTTGAGGCCTCTATGACGAGGCAGCACCAGGGAGATGGTGCTAAACCATTAGAAACCACCCTATGATCCAATCACCTCCCACCAGGTCCCTCCTCCAACACTGAGGATCACAACTCAAGATGAGATTTGGGTGGGGACACAGAGCCAAACCATATCAGAGAATAACACCAAAGTGTGGATTTGAAAATTGTCTTAGAGTAACTGTTTAGGCACAGCAAATTAAAATCCTGTGCATAATCCTGTTTGGGTGCATTTGCTTCTCTTTAAATTATCTCATACAGCTGGATGTCGTCCTTGGAGGGGGGCCTAGTGGAGCTCATGGCCAGAGTACCTAGCAGATTATCAAAGACCTTGTGACTTATGTTTACTTGCTTGGCAACGATGTTCCTGCAAGGAGCATGAGACCTTGTCTTCCACAGAGCAATTTAGGACCATCAGTGTTACAGAGGCTCCAATCAGCTTGCACGGGTAAGCCAACTAGAATTTGCTGATGCGTAGCTAAAAGAAGGGTGAGCATGAGGCCGGGGGCTCTGCATTCCAGATCTGTGCTCAGAGACTCTCCCTGAGCCACGTTCAGAGCAGCTGTGGGTGAGAGGTGAGCTGCTGGCTGCTGAAACACCCCATTTGGTGAAGCAGGCCTTTGTTTGAGATCACACTGGGAGTGAAAGCAGGTTATCATCACTATACCCAGTGGTCTGACAGAGCAAACGGAAGAGCTCGGTGAGGTGAGGAGAGGTGAGAGAGGTGAGGAAAAGATTAGAGAGGCTCAAATGGGATAATTGGAAAAAGCAGGGGCAGGCAGTAAATTATGCCTTTTACTTGGCTTAGTTATCATATCACCTGAATGGGTGAAATAGGTCAGCAACCCATGGATAAAAAGCAAGCTCAGGAAGGGTCATGGAGGTGAGCTAAGAACTGAGCTCCGAGGACACTTTCAGGAGCCCATGGAAATGGTGTTGCTGGATTTTCATGCTTAGAAAGAGAAACAGGACAGAATAAGTCAACAGCGTCTTCTGTGATTATCTGGAGGTCTTTTTCATGTTGTTAGAACCTAGACCTGTCAGTAGGAAACAGGTTGAAAAGTCTCACAAATAAAGAGGCAAACAAAGCAAGGGAGTGGTAATTGTTTTGTTTTTTTAAGAGATAGAGTCTTGTGCTGTTGCCCAGGCTGGAGTGCAGTGGTACAATCACTGCTCACTGCAGCCTCAGACTCTGGCAATTCTTCTGCCTCAGCCTCCTGAGCAGCTGGGGCTACAGGCATGCACCATCATGCCCAGCTAATTTTCAAAATTCTTTTTAGAGATGGGGGTTTCACCATATTGCCCAGGCTGGTCTCGAACTTCTGGCTTCCAGTGATCATTCCTCCTCAGCCTCCTGAGTTGCTGGGATGACAGGTGCCTGCCACTGTGCCTGGAAGGAAGTGGTGGTGAATGTGGGCTCTGGACTGCTGACTTTTGCCTCCCACGCCAACCTGCAACCTTGTTCTGTGACCTTAGGAAGTTACTTTGCCTCTTTGCCCTTGGTTTCTTCATGGGTGACAGGGAAATAATTGTACCCGGACCTTCATATATATAAGGCTCTTAGTTCCTAACAGTTAGAACACATTCAAAAAGGCTAGCTGAGAAACACTTGAGAGCATGGTTTCAATCCCCTTGAGGTCATTTTGGACGTTTGCACGGACTTCTCATGGCTGTTACAAGGATAGTGGTTCTACTATCATTTAGTGGGTGGAGGCCAACAAAATAACTTATCCTGTGTCCCACATGACTTTCAAGTGTTCTATTACACATCCCAATAGGTGAAAAACTTAATATTATTGGAACTTAGAATCTAATTCAGTTTTTAAAAATTTCATGAGTTCTTTTCTCATTGTTTTAACATACATTGAGTTTTGCACGATCATACTTGTCAAGAAGATTATACTCCGCTTTGTTTAGAGTGCTGTCAGGAGTTGTTCCCCATTTCAGAAAACCACCTCACCGATGACAAAAGCAACAATCTGTTGGAACTGCATTTGTAACTATTATGTTCCCAGGGCCCCTATGCAACTGTGAGGCCTTGTGACTTGATCGTAGCCATACCTGGGCATACACACACACACACACACACACACACACACACATTATTTTATTATAAATAATGCTGTGTCTCTTTTTATCAGGACATTTGTTGATTTATTTTTGAAATGTGTGAGGATGAGTTATGCATATTAATTTTATTGAGGGTACTAAAAGGCCAGTATAAAACAGTTGTTTTAAAAAGGAGGTGTTAGCTCTGATAGATTTTTGGAGCTAAGCTCAGCATAATCATAATGGGTGTAGTTCCCAACAGTTGGTCCCTGATTCAAGGAAATCAGAACCCAAAGAAAGGGTGTTTCACTTGCTCTCAATTTGCCTCTGTTTTTGTTTGTTTGTTTGTTTGTTTTTCTTTTTGAGACAGAGTCTTGCTCTGTCACCCAGGCTAGAGTGCAGTGGCACGATGTTGGCTTACTGCAACTTCTGCCTCCTGGGTTCAAGCGTTTTTCCTGCCTCAGCCTCCTGAGTAGCTGGGATTAGAGGTGCCTGCCACTGCACTCGGCTAATTTTTGTATTTTAGTAGAGGTGGGGTTTCACCATCTTGGCCAGGCTGGTCTTGAACTCTTGACCTCAGGTGATCTGCCTGCCTCAGCCTCCCAAAGTGCTGAGATTACAGGTGTGAGTCATGGTGCCTGGCCACCTCTGTTTTCTTTTAGCTGGGTATCGAAATGCTTATGTGGTGGTCAGAGCATTTTGGTATATTGCCTGTACCTTCCATTAAAAGAAAAACTTCAGCTGCACTAAAATTAGAAAAGTTTAATTGAACAATGAACAATTTGTGAATCAGGCAGCCTCCTGAGCCACTGTAGTCTCAGAGGCTGTAGCGCAGCCACATGGTAGAAGAAGATTTATGGACAGAAAAGGGAAAGTGACTTACAGAAAATGGAAGTGAGGTCCAGAAACAGCTGGATTGGTTATAGCTCAGTGTTTGCCTTATTTGAACACGGTCTAGACGTTTGACCACATCTGATTGATCAAAACTTGGTGATTGGCACAAGAGTATACTGCAGGTTTTTTACGCTTCGATTTAGGCTGTAGTTCACGATGTACAGAGAAATCTTTAGCTTTCGGCTAAACTTGATTGACCACTACTCTCAATGATCTTGAAGTCTCGTTCATGGATTAAGATGTGGCCATCTGTTCAGTCTCTGGAGCACACTTAACTTCAAGAGGAAAGACCATCTTTTGTGCATGTGAACTCTACTCTCTCCTACTGTGGAAGCTAGATCACACCAGAAGAGCCTCTTTTCCAGGGCTTTGTGGAAAGACTGAGGCAGCCAGGGCTGGAGGACCTACTTTGGCAAAGGTGCCCTCTGCTCTGTCAAGGACTGTCTCCCCAGCTGAACCATGGTCTCCAGGGCTCCTTCTCTCTGCTGGGTAAGCCTGGTACAATTAATTCTGAGGCCCAATCTTTGATTTGATGGCTCTTAAGTTCTGTTGTTTGGGGAAGGAGAGCATCTATTTACTCCTTGACGTGGGGAAAGAGGAAAATGGAGCAGTTGCAGAAAAACTTTGTGGGTAAGAGTGTCATACCTAGAAGATGATTGTGTTGCCTGATAGCCATGGGGAAGATGGCAAGTAGAGTCAGCTTTGTTAGGGGTGTGAGTCAGCTTGGGCTGCTATAACAAAAATACCATAGACTGGGTGGCTTATAAACAACAGAAATTTATTTCTCACAGGTCTGGAGGCTGAAAGTAGCAGATCAGAGTGCTAGCATGGTCAGGTTCTGGTGAAGGCCCTTTTCTGTGTTGGTAGCTAAAAAGAGGGCTAAGAGCTCTCTGGGGTGCCCTTTTTATAAGGGCACCCCAGAGAGTGAGGTGCTTACACCTTCATTACCTAATTATCTCCCAAAGGCTCCACTTCCTAACGCCATCACATTGGGGATTAGGAAGGACCTCAACATTAAATCTGAGAGGGCACAATCAGTCTCTAACATGGGGATAGGGCCTGAGTTCAGTTTCTTTCTATTAATGTGTTAGAATATATTAGTGGTAAAGGTGTTACAGTCTAGACTGAGAAAATCAAGACAAAATCAAGAGCCATTAAATCTTTCAAGATTTAATCTGGGCTGGGGGCGATGGTTTACTCCTGTAATTCCAGCACTTTGGGAGGGCGAGGTGGATGGATCACCTGAGGTTGGGAGTTCGAGACCAGCTGGCCAACACGGAGAAACCCCGTCTCTACTAGAAACACAAAATTAGCTGGGCGTGGTGGCGCATGCCTGTAATCCCAGCTACTTGGGAGGTTGAGGCAGGAGAATAGCTTGAACCTGGGAGGCGGAGGTTGTGGTGAGCTGATATTGCACCATTGTACTCAGCCTAAGCAACAAAATAAAACTCATCTCAAAAAAAAAAAAAAAAAAAGATTAAATCTGCAATTAAGCTGTATTCAGAAATGTGCTGGTTCTCCAAGATTGTTTTCCTGTATCTAGGTACTATAAGAAAATAAAAAGGGAGGAAGGGAGAAAGGGAAAGAGTAAGGGAGGGAGGAAGTCTTTGAGAAAAACTATTAATTAGGATTAAGAAGATCTATAAAGTCTCTGCCTGGGGCTGGTTGTATTTTCAAAGTTGTCCACAGCAATCTCTCTCATCCTACAAGCTCTTCTGCAAAGAGGTGGAAGCTCCCTCCCTTCCCTCTTGGATTGGGCCTATCATGAGAGCAAAACACCACCTTCTGCTGGAAAAGAGAGAAGGACAGAATATTTCTATGGTGAGGAAGAAGGTTATTTGATACCAAATGCAGACCCCACCCACTAGAGCTGGAGTTCAGCTTACGGAAATGGATCTAAGACCAAGTCAAATCAGTAAAGACACTGGTGAGTCAGTGGGAACCACAGTGAGCTAAAGGTGGCACTGGATGGGAGGCCAAAGGGGCGAGTTGACCAAGGCTGGAGATTTGACCGGAGCGGAGCCTTCAGGAGAAAGGCTGGTATCCCACAAGACTGTGTCAGTGTTGTCAGCATAGTCATCAGTGGCTTGAGACCTTTGAACCTGGGCTAGGGATGGATAGGTGCAGGGGCCTGAAGAGACCGCAGAGATGGGAGTGAGACCAGTGAGGTTACTGGCAATGCACATTCTGGCTCTGTTTCCCTCGGATCTGTTTCTTGCCCTTCCTCTACCCTGTTCTAAATCAAAGGGATCTGACCCTTGTAGGTTGCTTTTCTAAGATTGGAGGATGATAGGCGGTGACGGGCTGGAGGTGGAGGCAGAGAGGGAGAAACGAGACCTTCTTCCCCTCTTTCTCAGCTGCGCACCTCTCCCACTCCATGTGTTGCCACACAGGTACGCTATGGTTCCACCCTTCACCCAGTGACACAGAGACTCTGTGAGGTATCGTGAGCTCCAGGAACCTCCTCCTCCCTTTCCTCTGCCCTGAGGCGGTATCAGCTTCCTGTCTTTGCGGTCTGGATTCCTCACCACCCCGTGGCTGGCCTCTCAGCTCCTCCATCCCTTGTGTAATTGATCCCTGCATCAAAGTCCTGTTTGGAATTCTCTGGTGGTTTCTGTTTCCTGGTTAGATCCTGACTGATACATTGGCCTCGGGAGCTGGTCAGCTCTGATTCCTGGAAGAGAGCTGCTAAGGATCAGCCTGGGGATGCCTTGCTGAGAGAGGTTTGTGGGGAAACAAGCCGACTTCAGGATAGCTGAGTGTGTGGCTTATTGGAACCCATCCTCTCCAGAACTACATAAGCTGTTATCTTAAGAGAGGGACTTTAATGGAGGAATTGATTTGGAATGGGGTGAAGAATTCACTAAAACAGAAGCATCAATGACACCAGAGAGCAGAGAAAGCTCAAGTCCACTTAGTTTAGAAATAACCAAGTGTTCTGGTGGGAGCTCATGCATCACTGAATTACTGTGGCATTCTTGGGCCCCATATAATGTTTGTACCTTGTGTCTGGTTCAAATAGAACAGAGAATAATGGAGTGAGTGCCTCTAATTTAATATTCTTATATTTCCACCACATCAAATTCCCATGAGGACAAATGTATACAAGTGAATCATTATAATTTTTTCCCCTTTTACCCTAGCTGAGCCACTTGGGCCTCTGCTAAGAAATGATGGTAAAAGTGATTAAAACAAAGCATCACATTATAATGTTATTTTAAAAAATAAAAGCTTTCCAGGAGATCTTTTGTTGTGTTGGAAAAACACAAGCTGCATGTTTAAATGACTTTTTGTTTTCCCTCTTGGATAATCACAGAGAGTAATGTAACCAAAATAATCTTCGACTGCTGCTGAGGTCATCATTTAGTTCCTGCTGACATGTTGAGCTGGTCAGAGAGCATAGGATCTCAAGGGAGTACAGTCCTGGAGACACCAGAGAAGGCATCATTCAGACTGCTGGTGCTTCCCTCGGAGACAACAGGGGCATCAGGTTTGAATCTGGTTGTTCAAGCTCCTGTCCCAATACTGGAGACACAGATGAGGAGTACACCTGTATCCCGGGCATTGTAGATGATGGTGGGGGAGAGAAATGCCAACTGGGACTGTGTCCTTGGGGGATGCAATTTTTTTATAGTGTAATGAACCTGCAATAGGGAAGAGCATTTCATTGTGGGTTTTACTGCACTAGACAATTCTGACAGGTATATGGATACTCATTCCAACTCACAGTCATAAGATGAAGACAGTCGTGGGGAAGCTTACTGGCTTCCAGTGAAATATATTGGGGAGGAGGATTCAGCATCAAAAGTTGAGAACGGAGAACAGCAGAGTACAATGATAAAGTCCTAGGTCATTTGCTTATTTGTTTTATTCCCTTCACTAGACACAGGGCTGCCACCACACATGATGGGATAGTTTAGAAATGTGGCCCACACATTCTTTGGCACTCCTCCCATTAAAATGAGGGATTCCCATCTCCTGCTCTTGAATCTGGGGAGAGAGTTGGGGAAGCTTGTGAGTGTTTTGACGACCAATAGCGTACAGTGAAAGTGACAAAATGGGACTTCTGGGGCTGGATGATAAAAGGCCATGTAGCTTTCACCTTACTAACTGAAATACTCTTTCATTGAGCCCTAAGCTGACATGTAAGGCATCTGACTACCCTGAAGCCACTACATTGGAAAGGTCACATGGAGGAGCTCCGGCTGACAGTATCAGCAGAGCCCAGTTTCAAGCCATCCCTGCAAGGTATCAGCCATGTAAATGAACCAGCCTAGCTGCCAGTCAAGTATCTTTGCACAGCTTCCATTAATGCCTCATGAAATGGAAGATTGACTAGCCAAGCCTTGTCCAAATTCCTGACCCACAAAATCATGAGATATAATAAAATGGTTGTTATTTTAAGCCGCTAAGCATTGGGGTGATTTGTTATGATTATGCAGCAATGGCTAACTAGAATATATTCCTAAGTAGACAAGTTCCTAGTCTATTCACAAAGGTACCTTTTTTCTTTTCTTTTCTTTTCCTTTTTTTTTTTTTTTTTTAAGACAGAGTCTCGCTCTGTCACCCAGGCTGGAGTGCAGTGGCACCATCATAGCTCACTGTAACCTTCACCTCCTGGGCGCAAATGAATCTCCCACCTTAGCCTCCTAAGTAGCTAGGACTACAGGTGCATAACCACCACAACTGGCTAATTTTTAATTTTTTTTTTTTGTAGAAATAGGGTCTTGCTAGCTTACCCAGACTGGTCTCCAACTCCTGGCCTCAACTGATCCTCCTATCTCAGTCTCCCAAAGTTCTGGGATTACAGGCATGAGCCACCATGATCAGACTAGTCACAAATGTATCTTATTATGTAGAGTTCACTGTTTAATAAGCTTCACTGTCAAATAGCCATCACCATTTTTTATTGAGTGCCTGCTGCAAGCACCTTTGTTATGGGGATACAAGGTATAAGGTTTAGTTTCTGACCTAAAGGAAATGATAAAATAATTATGGGATACCATTTATTGAAGGATTACTATGATTAGGCTAATGATTCTCAAAGCATGGTACCTAAACAATCACATCAGTGTCAACTTGGAATTTGTTGGGGTTATTTTTAATTTATTACTATTTTTTTTAGAGACAGGGTCTTACTCTGTCACCCAGGCTAGAATGCAGTGGCACAGTCATAGCTCGCTACAGCCTCAACCTTCCAGGCTCAAGGGATCTTCTCACCTTAGCTGCCTTAGTCCAGGCTGGTCTTGGGATTGGATAGTTTGAATAATTTTAGTGGGCTCTGAGGCATAGGGTCTACCCCTAGTTGCCTGCTACCTGGCCCTGGCAGTGACTAGGACACAGGACTAGTAACCTAAATGTGAGAGCCCAGAGAAAGGAGGCGATGGCTCGGTATGAGCTTTAGATTAGTTGGTTTGGATAGAAAGGCACATTCACAGATCAGTTGGTTACTATCTGTAGGAATTGACTAGTTTTGGGTGTGGCAATCTCTCCAGGGTCAGTAAGGTCCCAGATATCAAAGATTTAGAATAAAAAGACCTGTTTAATGTAGGTAGATACAATTACCTGATACTTCAGATGGCAAAGCTGAAATTTTGAGATGTAACCTGCCATAGTCATAGCTTCACCAAGGGGAGGACCTAGATTTAAACCTGAGTCTGCTGGGCCCCCCAAACCATGCACTTACCAATGTGCTATCCTGCTCTTCATCTCGCTAATTAAACATACATGTGGGCATCTACAATTGTATAAAAAGAAAATTTACAGAGCAAATGAGGATTCTGAGTAATTTCTACAGAAAATAATTGTATGAAGCAATGAGAAGGAGGAGAGATTGCTTGTGGTGGTCACAGAAGGCTTGTGGAAAAGAGTCATTCAGACTGCTGTTGCCCCCACTCAGAGACAATGGATGATGGGCATTATGTTTGCTGGGTGGGTCTTGAAAGTTGGACAGAATGGGTCTGGGCAAAACTGGAGAGAAAGGACATTCTGAAAAGATGGGAAATGGTGTGATCACAAGGCTCAAAGGCAGTAGTGTGCAAAGTCTGGTGAAAACACCAGATGTTAATAGGCCGCTCTGGTTACTTGAAAGTACATTAGGAGGGGAGAGAATGTGGATGCAGCTGGATGCCACCCACTTTAATGCTCTAAATTCATCAGAAGCAATGCATGGATGTGCGAAAGGTTTGGCATTGTGGTCTAAATATCAAGAAAGTATCTCCATCTAAAAGTAGTGCCATAATCTAAGTGCCTGAGCTGGACGAAATGTAGAGTAGGAATCTAGCTGGGAATTTCTAGTTCAACATTTTGTGAGATAATATGTTAGGCTGGGAATCTGTGACTGACAAGGAGCACATAGACAATGGAAGATCTTTCCATGAGAGCATCAAATATTTGGCAAGTGAAATTGACAGCCATGGTTTCATTTAGATGTTTCTGAGTGCTCATGCTATGCCAGGCACTGTGCTGGGTGGTAGGGAGTTATACATCATTAGTCATGTTAATCAAACAGGGTCTCTGCCACTGAGGGGCTAACAAAGTAGTGAGCTCACAGTCTCTGTCTCTGCACACTAGAGAAAGCAGAGGAGGTGTCTCTGTAGCCCAGCCTTGGAAAGGTGGAATGAATGGACACCTGTCCATGTGATGAAATTCCAGAAGGCCTCCACAAAGACCCTGGCAGCACAAGGTCAACCCTCCTATGGCTTAGCTTGCAAGTCTCCGACTTCTGTGGTGGGAGTCACACTTGATATCATCACTTTGTTTTTTTTGAGACAGAGTCTTGCTCTGTCACCCAGGCTGAAGTGCAGTGGTGTGATCATGACTCACTGCAGCCTTGACCTCCTGGGCTTCTCCCATCTCAGTCCCCACGAGTAACTGGGACTGCAGGTGCTCACCACCATGCTGCCCAGCTACCTTTACAAATTTTTTTGTACTGACCACATCTTACTATGTTGCCTAGGCTGGTCCCAAACTCTTACACTCAAGGGATTTTCCCAGTTTGGCCTCCCAAACTGTCGGGATTACAGGTGTGAGCCACTGTGCCTGGCCTGTATCATCACTTTTATACTTTAGTAGGGTCCAGATCACCAAGGGAATTTGATAATGCGCATTACTGGGCCCTACCCCTCACCAAAGATGCCGGTTCCCTGAATGATAAAAGAACACTGCCTTGAATCCTCGATAACATCTTTAGTACCTTTGTTATCAGCTAATAATTGAGCAGCCAGCGTTGATAACAATTTAAGTAGAATGTAAGCTTCAGAAGGGCAGAGGTATTTGTCTATTTTGTTCACTGCTATATGCACAGTGTTTGGCCATGTTAGTCACTTAGTAGCTTTTTGTTGAGTGAAGCATATTGAAACATAGGTGTCGAGGGCACAGGGGAGGGGAAAAATTAAGTCAAAAAGATGTGTCGACACGAAGAAAGGAGTACTTTTAATATGGGAAGTGGAAAGACGTGAAGTGCAAATTTGGCTTTTCCCAAAGGTCTGTTATATTTGGGTGGGAGAGAAATGGGAGGAGGGGAAGCCTCAAGTCTTCACTGCTGAACTCGAATTATAAGTTGAATGATGTCTCCTAAACCATTGTTCTAAGAAATGTTCTGATTATGGAAAAACATCCATTCAGTGCCTTGCAAATGCCCTGAAGGCCCCTCTTTTCTTACTGTTTCTAACCTTCTACCACGTTCAGAGAAAACAAACACCCGGCACTTCCGAGGTACAAGAATTCTCCGACGGGACCATGTGCTCATTTTTATAGATGTTCACTGTTAATTCAGGCCCCATCAACAGCGCAGGAATGCCCCTGCACCCCCACAGCTCCTTGCTGAGGAGATGAGCAGGTTGGCTGGAAAGCAGTAGAATACAAAGGGAACAGATCTGGAAATGATGAAGGAGAAAAATCAGGACCCCTAACCAAGTTAAATAAACATCTGGACTGAAGGGCTGTATAATCAGGTTTTAAAAATTATTTTCAATAGGAAGTGATGTTTTACTCAATATCTGTGATACATTTGGTTTTCAACATTTTTCCCCCTAAATTCATATCCTTAGTTTTAATTCACTTATTTATATATCTTCTTTGGAAAGATATTTTTTTCCTTTACACACCTTTTTTTTTCTTTCTGATCATTTCTGTATTTGGCCTAATTTTCTCCTTTTGCTTCGGACCAGCAGTGTGTGGGCCTCAACAGGTAGGCAGGAAAGCAGCTGGTCTCTTTAAAAGAACCAAGCAGATCACAAAATGTCTGTGAAATGAACATGTCTGCCTAAAGCTTCCCACTCTGACGGAGCTCAGTGCTGAGCTCTGATTTGCTCTGGTTAAAAAAAAAAATTCCCCTAATTTCACTGTCAAGATTTTGAGAAGCATTCTCATGGTTTTAAAGAGATTATTGCATAATTTGTTCATGTTTAAAGAATTATATTGTTAAATAAATTTAGCTCTCCAGATTCTAAATGACAAAAACAAGTGAAGTTACATCATTTGAATTATGAAGTGATAATGTCTTCCAATTCTGCCCCAATCAAAAGTGTAACAGTTTAAAGCTTATAATAATCATGTTCAAACATATTCAGATTATAATTACTTTTCTTCTGATAATGATAGCCCGTCTGATTGGATGATTACCTATTTGACTTTGATAAGTCTCAGAGGTCAAAAAAGGGATAATTGCAGACATCTGTTTTCTATGGAAAATATAATCTCAGAAAATAGTGTTTAAAGTGACATCTGCAAATATGTGTTTTAGAAAGAAACTCGTTGTACATTTAAAATCATAGGGAAAAGAAGCAATTCCTAAGCTACTATGTATCACGCTGTCTTTGTAAATAGACGAATGAGTTTAACTTACTAGTATTCATGTATGCATAAGTAATTACAAGCAGGCATGATTATATTTTGTACAGGTAGAATTAGAAATAGACATAGATTATGAGAAAGGAATTTGAAAGTGTCTACAACTTGGAACGATATGGAAGACTTTCTCTTTACTTTTGTTTGTTTTAGTTCAATCTAGGCAGCCATTTTCTGGGTAGTCTTTTTATATGGAAATTGGAGCTGGAAGGTCTTGTTTCTTTGATTTCTCCTTGGAGATGACCTTCTCCAATTATGACGGAGATTCTGATGAAGGGAAAAGGTTCCCTTATGGCTGCCATGCTTCTCTATGTAGAAGAGGTGCCAGTTTCTCTCAGCAGGTGCATCAACTTCCCACCCTCTTAGAAATATGCCAGGAACCTCTCCCTCCCTTCAGCCAGCAGCTGTGTTTTGCCACAAAAAGGGAGAACTGTATTTAATATTCCCTTCCATGCATGGTAAAACTTCTTTGGTGTTAATTAATTAACTCAGAATCTTCTCTAATTCATGCAAGACTTGGGTTATCACTTTTGCCAGATTCAGCTTCCTAAAATACAACCTTCACCCTAGCACTTCCCTTCTCAAAAGCCTTCAACTGCTCCTTGGTATCTAAGGAAGGAATTCCAAGCTTTGCAGCAATTCATGATCTTTCATAATTTGACCTTAACCTATTTTTTTCTTATCTTTTTCTTCTACATAAAACTTTCCTCTTTTGTTCAATTCGTCTAATGCTAAAGTGTGTTAATCTTTTTTGCCTCTAGTCTAGATCTTTGGTGATGCTGATGTATTCACATGGAATTTCTTTTCCCATCTCTGCCAATTAATCTCTTGTGGTGGTGGTTGGTTGATTTTTGCACCTCAGATGCACAGAACTGGATAAAACATCATCACTGGTTCATAACAAACTATTATGATTGGCCTATGCAAGGCTTCTTTTATATTTATCCATACATATGAAGTTTTTACCCAAATCTACCTTAAATTCTCTTATTTCAAACAGGCTCTTTCTCTATATACCCAGAGATAATGATCCTGGGAAGAGGAATCTTTCTGTCTCTGAACTATTACAACGTTTATTGTACAGAAAGTAGACCACCACTTGCATGAAACATCACATGCTGCCTGGTGCCATCATTGTCTCTGCACATAGCTGCGACCAGTTAGTCACGTCCTGCTATGTTGTGTGTGCCTGGGACTTTCCCATAGTTGTATAATAGCCTTTACCAAATTGTATTGTTTTATATATTGTCTGTATCATCCATCTTCCTCCTAAATCAGTAAGTTTCTTGTGGCCAGACTTGATCTTTCATTTATGTTTATCGTAAGTGCCAACTGCAGTGCCTGATAAGTCATGTTTAGTAAGCAGTTGTTGCATATTTTGAAAAATTAGATTATAAACTCCTGGGAAACAATCAGGGAGTCACAGAATTTCAGGCAAGGGATGGACCCCATGACTTATATACCCTTTTTATCTTTTACAGTGCCTAGCAGAGTACTGAGCAGACATAAGTAAGTCCTTAATAAATACGTATCGAGGGACTGATGCTTCAATTCCTTCAGAAAATTAATGAACTGCATATATTAGGGAGGGTAACCAACTTAGCTTCCCCCGAACTATCTCAGTTTTTTGTTGTGTTTTGCTTTTTGTTGTTGTTGTTTTTTTTTTGAGACAGATTCTTGCTCTGTCTCCCAGGCTGGCATGCAGTGGCACGATCTTGACTCACTGCAACCTCTGCCTCCCAGGTTCAAGTGATTCTTCCCTCATCCCACCCCACCCCTTTGTTTTTGAGACAGAGTCTCACTCTGTTGCCCAGGTTGGAGTGCATTAGTGCGATCTTGGCTCACTGTAGCCTCTGCCTCCCAGGTTCAAGGGATTCTCCTGTCTTAGCCTCCCCAGTAGCTGGGACTACAGGCACGTGCCACCATGCCTGGCAATTTTTTTATATTTTTAGTAGAGACGGGGTTTCACCATGTTGGTCAGGCTGGTCTCGAACTCCTAACCTCAAGTAATCCACTTGCCTTGGCCTCCCCAAGTGCTGGGATTACAGGCATGAGCCACCACATCTGGCAGAACTCTCCCAGGTTTTTCTTTTCCTTTTTTTTTTTTTTTAAGACAGGGTCTCACTTTGTCACCCAGGCTGGAGTGCAGTGGCTCTATCTCGGCTCACTGTAACCTCCACCTCCAGGGTTCAAGTGATCCTCCCTGCCTCAGCCTCCCGAGTAGCTGGGATTACAGGCGCGTGCCACCATGCCTGGCTAATTTTTTTGTATTTTTAGTGGAGACGGGTTTTCGACATGTTGGCCAGGCTGGTCTCGAACTCCTGACCTCAGATGATCTACCCATCTTGGCCTCCAAAAGTTCTGGGATTACAGACATGAGCCAATATGCCTGGCCACTCTCCCAATTTTGTTTTTTTTTGAGTTGGAGTCTCACTCTGTCGTCCGCGCTGGAGTGCCCTGGCAAAATCTCTGCTCACTGCAACCTCTGCCTCCCAGGTTCAAGCGATTCTTCTGCCTCAGCCTCCTGAGTAGCTGGGACTACGGGCACACGCCACGAGGACTGACTAATTTTTGTTCTTTTAGTATAGACAGGGGTTTCACCATATTGTCCAGGCTGGTCTTGAACTCCTAACCTCAGGTGATCTGCCCACGTCGGCCTTCCAAAGTGCTAGGATTATAGGCATGAGCCACCGTGCCCAGCCCTCACTCTCCCAGTTTTAAAGCAAAAAGTTCCATGTCTGGGTGTCCCCTCAGTCCTAGGCAAACTGGGACAGTTGGTCAACTTAGAAGCCTCACACACATACTAGGAGGGGTGCAGCTCAGAGGCAGAGCATTGGACTGCAGATCAAGAACTCTTACGCACATATCAACAATGTAAATGCTAATATTACTCTCTCTCTTCATGGAAGTCTTTTAAGAATCACTTTTGCAAACTTAAGCTGAATTTCTGAATATATGATAGGGACTAAAAAAAAGTTTTTGTGAATTAGTCTGAATTTTAGGCTTTTCAGAATTTAATTTAAAAAAATTATACTATTATTTCCCCCTAGTAAAAATTAGTAAGAGTTTGAAATGCAACTAGATTTCACTTCTCAGAGTGGGATTTCTCTTTTGTGAGCTTAAAGAGACAGAGCTCAACAAAGACCTAAGCCTATGAGGTCTTTGTTGGCCCAGAGGGAATAGTGTAGGCCTATGACTTTCAGGTAGAGGCCACCCGCAACTAAGTTGCAGACCCCCCTTCCTCCCCTGTATGAGTCGGGGTTCAGGGGAGAGGTTGTGAATCACCAAGTCTCTTTTGTGTAAAACTAGCCTCCTTGGGTCCTTTCAGAAACCTTTTATTAAAACTCTAAGAATTTTCCTATTCTCCATGCTATTCCATTTTTATTCCATTCCACGTCCATTGTTATTGAGGGAATATTTACTTGCTATTGAGGGAAGTCTTGTGGGATGTATAGTCAATAATTACATCAAGGAGTAACTTACCTTTGTACTTTTGGTGGAAAAGGAAGGGAAAGGTTTCTGTTAAGTAACTTATGAGCTTTTGAAGAATATTTACAAAGAGATATTTTTAGAAAGACAGAGATTATTATTTTCCAATTTTTCATAAAAAAACAGCATAAAAACAAAGTCTGAAACAAAGCAAAACAATAGGGGCATACTCAGAGAATGTGATGGCCATTGATTTCTGTATTGGTCACTTAGCAAACACACACACAGAAGATGCATGTTTGTTTCTAGGGAAAGGCCCAAATGGGAATTATCCTGGATATAACTCATATGATTAGAAATTTGTTGGCTCTTTCACTACCAAGGAGAGGAAGAAGGTAAAACAAATGCAAAAATAACAAAACAAAGGTGGCAAAACTTCTAGCAAAAGCAAATCTTTGCCATAGTGGATTCTGGAACCTTGACACATTTGCAGTTCACACAGTTTACATAATTCTATGTATATTTGCTGCTTCAGGGTTATCTAGGTAAAGTAAGTATAGTTGGCTAACAGCATTGTCTCAGTCTGCTTCTGTTGCTATAACAAAATACCACAGACTGGGTAATTTATAAACAATAGAAATTCATTTCTCACAATTCTGGAGGCTGGGTAGTCCAAGGTCAAGGACTTGGACTGAAGATTTGGTGTCTGGTAGGCTTACATTCTTCTTCCAAGTTGATGCCTTCTTGCTGCGACCTCATGTAGTAGGAAAGTGGAAGAGGGAGGCAGCTCTCTGAAGCCTTTTTTAATAAGGGCATTCATCCTTCACAAGGCTGAAACCTTCATGACTTAGTTACTTCCCAGAGGCCTTACCTTCTAATACTACCGCTGTATTGATTAGGTTTCAATGTATACATTTTGGAGGGACATATATATTCAAATCATAGGAGGTGAGATTCCCTTTTATGCCAGGACACTGGTCTCCAGCTGACAACTATCTCCACTCCCTGCCATACCTCCGGTCCTAATGATCATTATGTTATGCGTAGGGAGCTGCAATCATTCCCGTGTTCACTTTGCATCCCTACCCCATCTGTTCTTTATAATACAAACAGAACCAATCATGTCGTCCTCTGCTTTCCTCTCATTCTCTGCTTAAATCCTTCCCCAGGGATGAAGTATTCTGAGGTTAAAGACCAAGATCCTTAATATGCTCCTCAAGACCCTGTGTAGTTTGGCCCTACTTACCTTTTCATCTAATCTTGTACCAATCTCTCCCTGTTCCTCTGCATTTTACACAGCCTCATCCAGTTCCTCACACTTGCCATGCTGCTTCTCATTGCAGGGCCTTTGCACATGCTGTTGTTGCCACCTGGAGAATATTCTCTCTCATTCTCCACTTTGTTTAGTTCTTCTATTCCTTTAGGGCACAGTTCAAGCACGTGAGCTCAGGAAAGCCTTCACAGAGACACACTCAGGTCAGATTCCTTTTATGACATATTCTCCTAAGTCCATGAAAGTGGGGACTTTGTTTTTGCTTTGCATTTCATCCTCAGTGCTCATCGAAGTGATTGGCACATGGCAGCCACTAGTCAACTGCTTGGATTTTTTTTAAAAGAATTTGTTTCAAGGACTATCCTTGTATACTGGACATGCTAAGTAAGAAGCACTAGATTTGGAACATAAGAGGAAAATGTGAACTTTGCTATTCTTGTGACTTTCTGGAAGATGTAACTTATTTGCGTTGGTTTCTATGTCTATAACCTAAGAATTAAAGGACTTGCTGCCACTAGCCTCATCGCATCAAATGTGCTGTTCTCCCGTGATTCAGTGCATTTCACAGTGTATTAGTTTAAACCTTAGGTGCTGTAACAAAGAGACCCAAAAATGCAGTGCTTACACAAGACAAAACTTTATTTTTCTCTCTCTCTCAGAAAAAAATCCAGGCAGGTGTTCTAGGGTTGTTGTGTTGGCTCAGTGGTGTCAGCAACCCAGGCTTCTTGTATCTTTTTGCTCTGCCATCCTCAATATGTGGCTCCCCTGTGAGCCCAAGGTGGATGCTCTAGCTTTCAACATAGCAAATACATTTTAGTTCTTGGGAAGGGAGAAAATGGAGGGGGAAGGTTTTTTATTTCCCTTTAAGGGCATGAACTGGAAGTTGCACATACTACTTCCAATTTCACTCCCTTGACAAGAGCTGAATCATATGGCTACAGTGAGTTGCAAAGCACATTGTGGTGTGTTTTTTTGTTTTTAGTTGGTTTTGAGACAGAGTCTGGCTTTGTTTCTCAGGCTGGAGTACGGTGGCATGATCTCAGCCCACTGCAGCCTCAAACTCCTGGGTTCAAGTGATCCTCCTGCCTCAGCCTCCAAAGTAGCTGGACTAAAGGCACGCACCAGCATGCCCAGCTAATTCTTTTTCTTTATTTTTTTGTAGAGACAGGGTTTTTCCACATTGTCGCAGCTAGTCTTGAACCCCTGGGCTGGAGGAATCCACCCACCTTGGCCTCCCAAAGTGCTGGGGTTACAGATGGGAGCAACTCCGCCTGCCCATGTTGTGATTTTTTACTCAGCACTGTTCTTTCCCATTAGATTGGGTTTCTTGAGGTCAACAATACTGTCCTGTCCCTCTTTATGCTCTCTCTCCCTTTAGTGCCTGCCTGAGAAGAGCAGTCTCTCAGTCACTGCTTATTTAATGAAATACATCAAACTTGGTGTGTGTCTAGAATAACTGAATGTTGGTAAGGCAGATGTTTGTCAAATGCCTGCATTTTCATGAACTCCTAGAGAGAGCTAATTAAGTCTTTTTGACTTGCTCTCTATATATCACCTTATAAAATTCATCATGAAAACACATTGGGCAGATTTTAACTGAGATCCACATATGGGCTTTAGGAAATGTGTTTTTCTGAGGAGGCACGTCATGAGATTTTTCAAAGTAATCTGTGATCTGAGAATATTTAAGAACCTCTAGATACAGATGTGGAGATTTGAAGGCTCCCAATACACTTGCGGAAATTCAGAATGGACAAACAAGGCAAAAGACAGATGGAGGTCAAATTTCACCTATATTACTACAAAAGTTGCTCCTCAAGAAATGTGGCTTATAGGTTTTTGACAAGTGATCTTCCTGATACTGAATACTAGAAGTATGCACATTTACTCACTCCACAGCATGGGGTCTGGGCATCCCAGCTCATCTTCTCCTTACAGGAGAGAGTCTGTCCTGGAGCAGGCAAGCAGAGTGTGTTCCTTTGGGCTACTTGTACCCACAGAAGACAAGGAGAGGAGGAAGAGGCGAGGTGGCACTCACCCAGGTTTTTTCCCCCAGAAGTCCCCATCATATTACGTCACTCTTTCTTCCCTTAAATGAGGGAGAGGTGTGGGGAGAGAGGCCAGGAGTTTTATGCTAACGAGACTCCTTCCACCTGGAACGACACATCAGGTGTAGAGAAGAAGGGGTCTCCCTTAACAGTGAAGACTGAAAAATGATTTCTTGTAATGAGTCCCTCATTTGTCCACGGGAAAATGAATAGGTTAGATGAAATAAGCTCCAATGTCTTCTCCAGCCTCAACATATGGGAAATATTTCTAGTTCTAATATCCATGGCTTACATTTTTGGTCGTTTGGGTTACGTGGGAAGCATGCTTAGGCATTGTTGTATTTTCTGCTTTTTAGCCTCAGTGTTTGTCATCCTGGGTCCCAGAGAACCTGTCCTGGCTTGCAAGTTCCTCATCCAGCTGGAAGTAGGTGCTGGGCAGCAGGTGGCCTCCCCCATATCTCTAACTCAGGACTACCTGGGGCAGGGGGAATGTGAGTTTCACTTGAGCCTTTTCCCTGCCACCTCACCAGCTTACTTAGGAAAAGCAAGAAAAATGACAAATGGGAGAGCTGGAAATGCAGCCAATCACCAACCAGAGAGCCTCTGGGGACTCATGGGGTGAGGGGGGACCTGAGCATCTCAGTCTCTGACCTAGGACTCAGGGGCGAGAGGAGACCTGAGCATCTCAGACTCTGACCTGGAACTCGGGGCGAGGGGGCACCTGAGCATCTCAGTCTCTGACCTTACTTATCCCTGTTTGTGGGTGAAAATGCATTTTCCTGTTTGGAGGGCTCTCTAGAATGCATCTCATGCAAATGGTGAGGAAATTGGGTATCCTATGTGCATATAAATAACACCCTTAATCATCATTTACCAAATAGGCTACACTGCCCTCCTTATGATATTTCAGGAAAGCAACCAGGGCATTCCCATGGCTTTTGGAGGGATTTTCCATGATTCTGTAAATCCTTGAGTAATATTGAAGCTCTGTAATAATACCAAGCTACTTTTGCATTTATTCTAGTCTTAGGTTTGAACATTATAATATTAGTTATTTAAATTTTCATAGAGTCCATGGTTCAGAAGAGTTCTGGGGAAGTCATTTAAATTCATCCTCCTGCAGGTCTCTTGGTAGGGCTGAAACTTGGCTAACAAAGACAGATGGCTTTCTATCTGATTCTGAAAGGTCTCCAGGGGAAGATTCTATAATGAACCACAGTAATCATGAATTGCTAACATGAATGTGCCCCACTTTAAGAAAACCTGACATGTGAAAGCCTACATGGCAGGATAATTTATTGAGATACTAATCTGTGCTTTGTTCTCTGTAATTTGCCTCCCCTGTCCTACCCCCAACCCTCATGTAGGTAGCCAGTTCTGTTTCCCTTCCCGTGGAGGTGATAGAATTTCCTTGTGCTATATTCCTATTGCCTTATAAGACAGATGCACAGAGAAACAGAATATGCTTGCCCATGTGCTAATCCTAAAATCAAAGTCTAACTCCTCAAGTAACAGTATAAGGAGGTGATGCTCCTTAGAGGATGCAGCTTCACTCTGGAGACAGGGGAGAGGTTTGGTCCTGATTCTTCACCGTCAGCTGTGTGTTCTTAGAAAATGGCTTTTATCTCTTTAACCTCTGTTTGATCATCTGTAAAGTGAAAGGTTGACTTAATGACATTCAGTTACCTCCCTGCTCTTGATTCTGTGGGATTATCAATCTCTTAAGTTCTGGCTCCCCACGACAGCTGTGGAACATTTGCTTAAAGGCTTTGGAGTTGGGTGGCCAACTTCAGCAAAGGAAATGGCATATGCAATATTTGTGACATGCTTGTACAAAAAAATCATTGGCTCTTTGAAATCACATTTAACTGGGCATCTTATATTTTATCTGGCAACCCTATTTGGGGTCACCTGCGTTTGGGAGATGGAAGGCTGAGGTAGAAGTTGGTTTCTTTTCATTCCCATCAAGACTGGATCCAGTGTTCAGGAAACAAGTTTATATATTTTCTTTCTCTACAAGCATGTCCATTTTATTTTTAAGTTTAGAGAATGGATGTCTTGAAATGAAAACTATCCTAGCACAATTTTCATCAAAATCTTCAAAATAAATATTTAACAGGAAAAAAAAATAAAGGAGATCTGCCCATTTTACAAAAGGCCAAATTTTCTATACCTTATAAAAATTAGAGAGCAGACCAATGAACCCTAAGGCAAGAAGAGACCAGCTGCTCAATTGATCAAAATGATAGAAATTCTTCTACATCACCTCTCCCAGCAAGGGCATGACTGGTGTTACCAGTGGGAGTTATATTTTTCTCCTGTCCTCAACATTTCTACGACACAGGAAAGCAAATGCAGTCAAAGTTCTGATTACTTTTTCCTATAACACTACAAGCATTTTAAAACATGTTCCTCTGAACTCTTCAGTCCTTAATTTTGGAATTGCATTGAATATCATCACTCTGTGATTTAAGGAAATCATCTGTGAATCGAGACAATCTTGATGATACAGGTTGGGCTCCCTGTGATATCTTGACACAAAACAGGTCAGGATCTAAAACTGAATGTGGAAAGAAACATGATTTATATTTAGTTCAATTAGCCTATATATGACCTTCATGTGAAAGGAACATGGCCTTGGATAAAACGCCTCTCGCTGATTTATCCCGTTTTTAATCAAAGTAAGGTACCAACACATGTAGGATGTGGTAATTCACAGTCTTAAGATTAAATGCTGATAACAATTTGCAGCAGCTTTAGCATCATATATATCCTCACCCATAACAAGGAGGTCACTCGGTTAGTGAGCAGGTCTGGGCACAAAATCTGGAAGTCCATTGTCCAGTTTGAATAATGTAGTAGTATCTAAAGCTTTGTGGATAATGACTGACCCTGTAATGTCCTCAGTGCATCTGTACTTGAAGTGAGATTAACATAAGCATGATCTGCAGGAAATAGGTACCCTTTAAAGATACCTTCAGCTGTGTGCATGTGAGAGAGAGTGGGGCTGTGGGGTAGGGGGCAGGCGAGAAGGGAGAGAACCTAAGAGACTGAGTGAAGGCGATTTACTTATCAATGTTCAATTTTCCTAAATGTCAGCTTGATCTCTTTCTTTTCACACTTTACAGTTCAGAAATAGGTTTGATTTGAGTCACAGGAAATATGAAAACAGAAAACAAACAAACAAAAACCTAAACCATTTATTACTCTTAATTTGCTTTGTCAAGAGGTTTTGCTTAACTTGCATTCATAGGAAGGGCAACTGGAAAGTATTTTGGGGCTACGAAAGTGTGATGAGGCTGTGAAATTCATGGGCATGGTTCAGAACTCTCCTTCTCAGATCCATTTCCAAAACAACTTAACATGCTCACGCATTTTCTGAGGGGCAAGACTGTTCTGCAGCATAGATTAAGTGGTCCAATTTTTGCCTCTGGGAGAAGGAAAAAAATATCCAAGCAGATAGGCAACTATTCAAAAGAAACATTTTATAGATGCTTAGCTTTGGCAATGTTCTGATGCTAAGCTGGAGTGGAGAGGATGGTGCAGAGCTGTGCTCTGAAGCCTGGGAAAGCAGAGGCTGGGCTGAAAGGTGGGGAGAACTTAGATCAGATGCGATGCTGCCTAATCAAGGTTAAGACTTAGCCTGTTAACAGGGAGAAGAAGAAAGAGCCAGTGAATCTGACTACATAATTGCTATTTCTTTCTTAAAAAAAAAATTGGGCTCTCTCCCTCTTTCTCTTCCTCTTTCTTTCTCTCGTACATTCTTTTTTTTCTTTCTTTCACTCTCACTTTCTTTCCTCTCTTTTTCTTTCTTTCAAAAAAAAAATTGGGAAAAAAGGGAGGAAAGAAAGGACAGGCTTAGACTCTTTGTAGGTTATTTCTGAATAATGGAAATATTTTTAAATTCTTGTTATGATTAATCAAATCTATGTTCTTTGGGAGTAGAAAATAAATGAATGCATCATTAATGGCTTACTATAAAAGTACAATCATGCAAATTTAAGTCTCCTGTTCATTCCAATTGAAAACTCTAATGATAATAGTTAACATCTTATACTTTCACTGTGTGCCAGCCATTGTGTTAAGAGTTTTCCGTGCATTATTTCCCTCACAACATGAGGAAAATAATGAGAAAACTGAGGCCTAGAAGATTGAGGCAAACTGATCATGTCTCAAAGTTTGTATAGGGAGCAAACAGGAGTTGGGTCCCAAGGTCTTACTCCAAAGTTGTGTTGAATAGCCATCATGTTGTAGTTCTTCCTCTGTCTCCCTGCAACAGACATATCCTTGTAATCAGGAGCAGGTTTTTCTTAAGGAGCCAAAAGAGGGAAGAGCTAATTTAGATGATAGGAGGAAAATTGTGGCAGAGCACACCTTTGCCACAAACAGGTCTTTGAAAATTCCAGATGACTGAACTGAAATAAATGGGAGAGAGTGTACCTATTTGACATGGGGTATGGTTTACTGCTATAGAAAACCAGCAATGGCCAAGGGGCCAGTACCTTGAAGACAAAGACCAATGCAGAGTTGGAACGACAGGAGTTCTTGCTCACTGTATTCTAGAGTGGGGTGGTAAAAAGCTAGGACATTTTGTAAGCATCTCTAGATTCTAATTTTTGTCTTTTGATTATGGAGATGCCAAGAGAAGTAATACAGAAATAGGGCTTTTCACTTTACTTAAGTGAGAATGCAGCATTTCTCTTGTAATAAAGGCTAGGTAAGTTAGAAATGTCTTCCCCTTTTCAATGAACCAAGACAATACTAAGCAGTTGGTACAGTGGTCCCGTGTTTAAGTGATACAGAGGGAAGAGCCCAACAGACCTGGCTTCCATCCATGCATCTCTATGCAGGGAGATCCTCTAATCTCCCAGACTCAGTTTCCTTGTCTGTACTGTGCTGTTAGAATGCTTACATTGCTGGGCTGGGCGCAGTGGCTCACACCTGTAATCCCAGCACTTTGGGAGGCCAAGGCAGGCAGATCACCTGAGGTCAGGAGTTTGAGACCAGCCTGGCCAACATGGCGAAACCCCATCTCTACTAAAAAATACAAAAATTAGCTGGGTGTGGTGGCAGGCACCTGTATTCCAGGTGCTCAGGAGGCTGAGACAGGAGAATCACTTGAATCTGGGAGGTGGAGGTTGCAGTGAGCCGAGATCACACCACTGTACTCCAGTCTGGGCGACAGAGTGAGACTCCATCTCAAAAAACAAAAAAACAAAAAAAGAAAAGAATGCTTACCTTGCTGGCTAGTTGTGAGGATCAGAGATCACATTGCAACTGTGGCAGGCATAGAGTAGGTACTTGATAAATCGTAGTTATTACCAGCCCACTGTTTTTACCTAGTAGGTGAAAGCAGGCTAAGCCAAGAAAGGGAAAAATGTTAAAGGCTGGGAAAAAAAAGCCAGAGGGAGTGATAGGTGGTGGCATCTGGCCTGCGAGCCCCACTGTGGCCCCTCCCAAACTCTGTCCTTTTAACGAGCCATATGCAGCTTCCAACAGATGAGATCTGGTGTCTGCAAAGACAAAGCAGAGCCAAAAGGCGATGTAACATGGAATTATAGACTGCATTTCCCTCTAATGAGCCAGCCTGCTCATTTAGAATGCAGTGCTGTTTGGAGCCCAGACTGGGCGGCCTGTGCAGCCGTGTGCCCGCGCCATTCCTCACGTGCACATGAGTGGCTTGAGCGCACTAGCATAACGGCCAATATCACGGTTGGTTAGCTTCTGGCCCAATACTGGATGGTGCGGTGTGTGTAGGAGGCGGGCGCTGTAGCCGCTGTCAAGGACGACTGTGGGAGTCACGCAGCCTCTAAGCTACTTGGGAAACGAACTCTCATCAGCCAGTACTCTCAAGATCTTGCTGAGTACAGATATACTTTGGGAGGGAAGTGAGAGAAAGAAGAGATACTAGCTGTTCCCCCCGAGGGCTCCCTGACTACTCAAGTGGAAGACCACACACGCACCAGTAACACACACTACATACACACATCATGTGCACACACCACACAGACCATGCACATACATATACCACATACCACACGTGTACACACATGCTACACACACATCATGGGCACATGCCACACAGACCATTCACATATAGATACCATACACCACAAATGTTTACACACATGCTACACACACATCCTGTGCATGTGCCACACAGACCATGCACATACATATACCATACACCACACGTTTACACACATGCTACACACACATCACGTGCACGTGCCACACAGACCATGTATATGCATATACCCTACATCACACGTTTGCACTCATGCTACACACATGCACATGCCACACACCATACACATACATATACTGCACATCACACATCTGTACACATACACACACAGCAAACACATGGACACACAAGTGCATCACACACAGACCACACCATATGTACACCACACACCACACTCATATGCATGTACTATATGTACCATATATGTAAGCATATATACTATATACATATGCCACTCACATAGACACACCCCATACATACCTACCACACACAGACCACAGACATATTCATGCACACATAAAATACACCACATACCACACGACATGTGTGCACACACTACATGCACCACATATATGTTTATGCACATGCATACCACACAGAGTACACATATACCACACGAAAACATACTGCATGCACCATGCAGGTACATACACCCCACACTTTACACACATACCACACACATATGCCACATGCAACACACATATACATATCTATATTTATCACACACATATTCACATATTAACCCCATGCTGTACTCATGCACCACACACAGCACACACTTTTACATACAGATACCACATAGATGCACTACACATGCATGCAAATGACCTACACTCACATGACACCTGCACACCCCATGTACATGCATGTGTCACACCTGCAATTCTATTCATGCTATGCACATGTAGACAAACACATCACATAATTACATACCACCTACAGATCACACATATATACATAAATAAATATTACATGTCACACAAATATATATGCCACACTTAACAGTACATTTGTATGCACATGCAAATACCATGCAAATACCCCACACGAAACACACATGTACACACATCACACACATAAAAACACACTCCTATACACCACATACATAAGTACACACCACACACGCTACACACATAAACAAATCCTCCTATGCACACACACATGTATCCATACCACAAACATCTATACACATGTACCACCCATACCACTCACATATCACACATCACATACACACACCACATGAATGTTCATACATATCCTCAAGTATATACACACAAAACACCACACAGCACACATGTGTATATACCACATATACATACCATACATACACCCCCACACCCTACACATATACAGGTTAAATACATGTACACACACCACACACATCACCCTCATGGACATACTCCCTCCACATACTACACTTATTCACACAGTACATATAAATACACACATACTACCCACATATATCACACACATGTCTATATATCCCTCATATAAAACACACCCCCATACCACATACAGACATAGCTCCACCATATATGCATACCACACATACATATGCCACACATCACACACCCGATCACGCAACACACACAATGCACACACATGCAGAAATCTCTTCCACATCCACACACGTGACACACTCACTACTACACAACATGCGTGACCTCATACACAGGCCATAAACACACAGAAGCTAGCGGACACAAATGTGTCTTGTTGTGTCCCCTTGCAAAAGTGTACTCCCTTGGGGACCAGGACTCTAACATTGCAGAGCCCGGAGTTGTGGGGCAGAAAGTACTAATTGAACCAGTAGTCATGGGGAGTGATGTTAAGGTGGGTCACTCCTGCGTCCATTCATTGATTCCTGGATACATGTACTTTTCCCATTCCACAACACCACAAAGGGGCATCTGACTTAATGCACACACTGCATCCTGGAGAATGACATCCCATCCCCTCTGAGCCAGCATATCAGTTGCCCTTTTAGAATGAGTTTTCAGGATTCCAAGACTGGCTGCTTTTGGATGGTGTGGCAGGTGATAGAGTGAGTGTGTCCCGTGGCTCCACCCCCTCATTTCCTTCACTGCGAAGTGGGTCTCCTGTTGGATGCTGTATTACTTGAGATGTTGAGACTGTGGATCAGGGACACTGTAAACCCTTGGAGAGTGGTGCTGGCTAAGGCTTTGTGGGCAGACAGGGAAAATTCGTTTGAGATTGGTACCCATACCTGTGAACTGCTGACTGTTCCAGGATGACAGGGGCCCAGTTTAAGTGACTTGTCACCAAATGGCCCATTGGGCTCCTTAAGAACTAGTGCCATATCAGGGGCACTAGTTCCAACTAGTGCCAATAGGTTATGCATTCCAAGGCAGCAGTATGCAGATCAGCCTTGTCAAGTGGAAGCCAGCAGTTTCGGGTCCATACACAGCCTCCATCTCTGTCCCTGTGGCCATTCCATTCATGTGCTTATCATGCCAGCTTGGAGACAGCCGATAACAGAGACTGGCTAACAGCAGCTGATTGCATCATTTTGTTTACTTGGCTGTTCAGTAGCTCTTCTGCGAGGATTAAAAGGAACATCATTACTTTTAATGGGTATTAAAGTGTGATGCAGCAATCTTGACACTTAATGCCCAATGCTATATGTCCATTGACATGCCTCTACCCCAGAACTCCTTACCACTCTTTCAGTATTTTTACTCCCAGGCTTCTGGCCAGCCCAGGAGTCTATATACAGTCGTCCCCCTTATCTGTAGTTTTCCTTTCCATGGTTTCAGTGACCTACTGTACTGTGAAATAAGATATTTTGAGAGAGAGACCATGTTCATATAACTTGTATTACAATATATTATGACAATTGTTTTATTTTATTATTGGTTACAGTTGTTAATCTCTTACTATGCATAATTTATAAATTCAACTTTATTGTATATGTATATAGTATATATATATTTATATATTGTATATATATATATAGTATCTATATATATGTATATATATATGAGGTTTGGTACCATACTGTGGTTTCAGGCATCTCTGGAGGTCTTGGAGTGCATCCCCCATGGATAAAGGGGACTACTGTATTCTCAGCTCAGGTCACAAAGTGGATGGTCAAGTGCACTGCTCAGCGCTCTACCCATTGACAAGTTTCCCTTCTCTACTGTCTTTCAAGGTCACCCTCTGAGTATGGCTGTAGTATGACTGCCATTCATTTTCGGCTTGTACCCCATATCAACCCATGAGTCTCTGTTGTAATTTCTGTGTGTTTTCAAGCAGAGACACTCTCTACCTTTGTTCCAGCCCCTCTTGTTCAGGAGGCTTGTATCATAAACGGCCTTGAAAGTTAGAGTTAGTGTCTCCCTCCAGAGCAAACAGCAGGCATGCTTACTGCCCATTATAGAAGATTTGGGTTCCCCAAGCTCAGAGTCTCTTCTGTAATGTAACCCACTGCATGTGGAGTTGTCACCTAGCATTTTTTGCATTGCTATATAGGAATGAGAGCTCAAGGAACTGGTGTGAGAAAATGCTGATACTCTGGCTGCTGTAATTGTGCTGAGTAATAAAGTTCTTTGTCTCTGACGTTAAATCTTCTGCCAGCAGCCATACAACAGTGTCAGGATAACTTGTTAGCTTACAGGCAGGGTAAAATCTCAGACCCTTCACGGATCATAAACCAACCTTGGCCTTTCTCCTCTTTCTTCAGCTGGTCACTTGGGTCAACTCCTTTGACAAGAGGTAAGAGCTGGGGATAGTGGATGCAATTGTGGAGGGTGACAGGAGGTCTGGGCTCTCTGTACATGCAACTTCTCCCATGCCTTTGGTTCCGCTCATTTTCATCTTACAGTAGACTACTGCTGAGCCTATGCGACCTCATGACTTGGCAGTTTCAGAAGAACCTGGATTGAGTAGGGAGCGGTGGCTCACGTCTGTATTCCCAGCACTTTGGGAAGCCAAGGCGGACAGATCACCTGAGGCCAGGAGTTTAAGACCAGCCTGGCCAACACAGTGAAACCCCAACTCTACTAAAAATACAAACATTAGCTAGGCATGATAGCGTGTGCCTGTAGTCTTAGCTACTCAGAGGCTGAGGCAGGAGAATCACTTGAATCCGGGAGATGAAGGTTACAGTGAGCTGAGGTTGTGTTGCTGCACTCCAGTCTGGGCAACAGAGTGAGTGAGACTGTTTCAAAAACAAACAAACCCCGAACCCCAAATCACAATGGACAGTCTGTATGAGTGGTCACTTGATGCCCCATAGTCCAGCATTCCATCAGAAACGTGCCCAGAAACATGTGGAGGCTTTCTCAAAAAGCATATAATATCTTTTGCTAGAGATGGCATAACCTTGTTCCAGAATCCCAGAGGCCTGCCTTATTGTTTTTTCACTGACTTGCCATAAACTCCACACTTTATCGTTTTTCTAATATTGGCTCTCCCAACACAATACTGCCTACTGGACCTTATGGCCTGAGTGGCAGGGCAGCTTGCTGCACAGCCTGGATCTACTGCAGAGCCCGTACCTGCTGCTGGGCTTTCTGAAAGCTGGCAGTCTTCTGTGTCACCCAATATTCTTAGGTGCAGTATTGGTAGGTATGGAATGTGCTGTCTCCAAAAGAAGCTGAGGAGGCCTATCAGGGGCTGTGCTTCCTTTTTTTGTGATAGGGGATGCCAGACATTTGTCTTTTGCTTTAGAGATTATGTCCTGGAGTCCTAAAGACCTCCCTTGGTGGCAGCCACATGATTCTTCATATACCTTACCTTCTGCAAGGCATGTGTCTTTCCAAGGCCTCTGGTGTACAGCAACCTCTTGCACATCTTGCCCAGTCAGCATGATGTCATCATTGTAATGGAGCCATATATCCTTCTGCAGAATGTCCACAAGGTCTAGGTCTCCTGGGAGTGTATTATGGGAGAAGGTGAGTGAGTTTGTAAAGCACCAGAACAAAAATGAATTATAATCAAGATTGTTTTATAGTCACCAAATCAATGACCATGTACCATGTACTATATACCTGAGGCTTATTAATATGTTCTGGGAACAAAATCACTATCTATCGGGGGATGCTGTGAGGTCTCCAGGTATAAATGCCTGCAGGTCTCCAGCTATCAATGCCAACTCAGACTTTGTGTCTGATCATCCTCAAAATATCTGATGAGTTTCCTTCCCCCCATGTATGTAGTTTATTTAGGAAAGGACTAGAGAAATCATTACAGTTTATGCTTGCCATGGTATTACAGTGTCATTCTACCTATGGATCCTGCCCCCTCTTAGGTAAATGGGGCCCAGGTCTGAAAATCTTCTCAGACCTGGGAAATATGTGACTGATGATGACTGCTTATTAGAAGGACCACCCTCTGCCTCCTGCTCCTCTGTTTTTGCCTTCTTCTGATTGTGGCAGCATCCTCACTGACTGACCATCTCTGTTGCCTCCCATCTTATGTTTAACCACCTTGATCACGCATGCTCAAAATATACTTCCAGGGGTACTCTTCTGGTTCTCTATTTTTTATTTTTGAGACAGGGTCTGGCTCTGTCACCCAGGCTGGAGTGCAGTGGTGTGATCTTGGCTCGTTGCAAACTTTGCCTCCTGGATTCAAGTGATTCTCAGGCCTCAGCCTCCCAAGTAGCTGAGACTACAGGTGCATGTGACCACGCCCAGCAAATTTTTATATTTTTAGTAGAGACAGGGTTTTGCCATGTTAGTCAGGCTGGTCTTGAACTCCTGACATCAAATGATCCCCCCACCTCAGCCTCCCAGAGTGCTGGGATTACAGGCATGAGCCACTGCACCTGGCTGGTACTCTTCCGGTTTTTGATGGCTTATGCTAGCTAATTCTCACAATTCTGTTGGAATATAATCTCCCTTTTCCTCATCAAACCCAACATATTCCTGACTGGAGTATGCTGAAATTTCATCTTAGTTATTGGCCTGGCAGCCAGAATAAGAGCTAGGACAGCTCCTGAGGGGAGCACCTGTTGCTTTGCTGAGGAGGAGGCATTGCTGTATCTTTCTGAATTGGAAAAATCCTAGTTCTTATTCTGGGGGAGCCTCCTCTGAAAGCTCTGAGGCTTTGGCGGACTCTAAAGCAACAAAGCCCTTGGGAATATCCACCCAGATGTCCTCATCCCAGTTTTTAGGGTCTCATGTTTTCCCAACTAGGACCCTGATTTCACAGGAGATTAGAGTTGGTTTAAGCATCACTGGGGCTCTGCAACTTTAACTATCATCAGATGCTGAGTTGGCGACTCAGCTGTGTCTGCTCTTCCACTGCAGGAGAAAAGAGGCTTCCTATAAACTACCAGCAAGGCCTTCTGGCTCCCACCCTTAGCTTTTATCAATCTGTCAGCTGCTCCTGATTTCTCACTATTCCCCTGCAAAACACTTGTACAACTTAGTAGCAGCCAGCAAACTCCACTGTACGTGTAGCTCACGTTCGTTCTCCCTTATATCTTTCATATGTCTGAATCATTGCACATGCAAAGCCATTCTCCCCAAACAGAATGTTTTCTCACATGAAATCTTAAACAATTGGGCTGCCACTAGGTGCCTACCCCACATACCACTCAAGATGGGCTCCTCCTTGTCAGGGAAGGCCTGAGTAACCCAGCTGCAAAGACTTATCTTTACTGCCTGTTTCCTCACATCACTCCTGGCGTCTCTTGTGTCTTCTGAGCAGGGCACACCAAGACAGGATTGGAGGTATAAGGTATTTGTTGAGGTAAACTGAAAGAATAAGACAGGAGCAGGAGTCATCAGAGACTCTTGAGACAAAATTGCTGGTCTGACACCTATGAAAGAAGAGAGGGAAAGGAAGATTGGATAGGAAGAAAGAAAGGGTTGCAATGGTCCACAGGGCACTTTTAGGTCAGTCTCGGCCAGGCCAAGGGGAAGACCCCAAGCCATAGTTGCTGAGTGGAGAATTCCACATCAGGCAGGAATGGATGGGTCCAATACCCCCACCAACCATTCTCTGTTATTGGTTGGAAGCAACTCCAAAGAACCCCACAGTGGATCCAAAGGTACAGCAGCTGAGGGCTGTTGATCAGCCATGTTCCTCACAGCAAATCCCCTTAAAAGGAGATCGAGTGATCCACTTCCATAGCCGCTATGGTAACTGAACAACCCCCACGTATAGGATTCATGGAGACAGCCATCAAGAGGAGAATAAAGCAGAGCCAGCATCTGGGGGCTCTTCAGAAAGGAAGGGAAAGTTGTCCAGGCAGCAAAAGCTTATGGTGAGGGTTCCCGGAAACCAACCTTTGACTTGGCTTTCCCCATTCAGCCATAACTTTTTATTCCTCTGCTAAGTTGGAAAGAAGTTAAAGAAGGCCCTTTGTGTCCAAAGACATTAAAAAACAACAGAGACACTTGTAACCAGGGCCTAAAACCAACACTGGCAAGTGTGGTAACTACCATGACACCCAAAGCACCAAGGCATGCTGAAAATGGCAGCCTCAGGGACATCCCAGATGTGTCAGCCCAGGTCACTCCCTTGGAATGCCATTTCCCTTCAACTTCCAGTGAGTCTCTCCAATGATGGACAGGAATGTGTGGAAGCAGAATAAGGAAGTGTCAATATCAAGGAAAGATATTGAGGAGAGGTGAGTAACCTGAATAATAATTCTCAGCTTACTTCCCATGGAAGTACCTGATGCCACTGTGGAAATTAAGTGATTCCTGATTTAAGACATTATTGCTTCAGTGTGTGCCTAAGCATTAAAGTCCCCTGCATACATGAATGCAATTCTCTATCTAAATACCCAACTCATTGCCAGGAACAAATGGGCCCTAGAGAGTTTGTCTGGGTACAAACAATTGTACCCAGTTGACCAACCTACAAAATTCTATTCAAAGACTTGGAGGAAATGAGTCCAAATATTGACGGCAGAAAGTTTTAGTGGATTGTGCTCTGTTTTTTGGGCTAGTGGAGACCATAGGATCATTCTCCTGGCTGGGGGTGGTGGCTCACACCTGTAATGCCAGCACTTTGGGAGGCTGAGGTGGGCAGATCACGAGGTCAGGAGATCAAGACCATCCTGGCCAACACGTGAAACCCCGTCTCTACTAAAAATACAAAAAATTAGCCGGGTGTGGTGGCACACACCTGTAGTCCCAGCTACTCGGGAGGCTGAGGCAGGAGAATCACTTGAACCTGGGAGGCAGAGGTTGCAGTGAGCAAGATCGTTCCACTGCACTCCAGCCTGGTGACAGAGTGAGACTTCGTCTCAAAAAAAAAAAAAAAAAAAAATCATTATCCTCTCTAGGCCCACATTTGGCTACTATGGTTCAAGTTCTAGGTTCATGGGGTTTCAAGATTAGAAAGGACCACGCAAACCATACCATCCAATCCACCATGACCTGAAATGTTG